>CAUYSK010000890.1:0-33252 GCA_963575035.1 Avahi laniger
GTGATGTGCACCCATAGCCCCAGCTACTTGGGAGGCTGAGGCAGGAGGATCGCTTGAGCCCAGGAGTTTGAGGTTGCAGTGAGCTATGATGCTACTGCACTCCAGCCTAGGTGACAGAGTGAGACCCTGTCTCAAAAAAAAAAAAAAAGAATTACTCCAGAGATGAAATCAACTTGGCTTGGTGATTGATTGGATGAGGTGGAGATAGATGGGTATTAAAGTTAAAATAAGATTCTAAGATGACTAATTGGCTGCTAAGTTTGGGCAGATGCATGGACGCAAGAAGAAAGCCAGTTTGGGGGAAAGATTATGCACATTACTAGTAATTTTATATACTAATAAAGACATTGGGAGAACTACAAAGCACTAAATGCTTTTCCATTTTCCCCGCTGTGCCTCCTTCTCCCCACTTCAGCCTGCCCCAATCACCACGCCCAGATAAAAACACAAAAGAATCACCAGGTTTTTTAGTAGAAATACGGCAGAGTTGGAAAACTAGGCCGTGGATAGAGTGAATAGAACGTTATTCTACCTCTGAAGCAATCAAAACAGTACTCCTCGGGTAAAGGAAATTTAGGGCTGATGATTGTTTCCAGTTCTGTAATCAAGGACAATCATTCTAATACAAATATGTTTTTTTAAAAATAAAAACAATTTCCATAGGTTTTATCACCAGACTATTTAGTAATTTATTTATTTACACCTTTAATAGACTGAACTCAGGTCCTTAAATTAAATGGAGTGAGGGATGGTGGGGAAGAAGGATCTTTCTAAAGTTCAGCCAAATCTTTCAATTTGAAAAATAACCTTAATGGTTTAATTGCTTAATAGTCACCTTGTGTACACAACACAGATCCTTGAAATGATTAACAGGAGGAAAAGAAGGGTGGCAGCCCATAACATTCTCCTTATTTAGATGCATCTGGAGCAGACTTTATAATGTAGTCTTAAAATAGCTGCCAATCAGATTCCGATCTCAGGAGCTGAACGTGGAAGCCCAGCCACATCCCCTGAGCGGTAATTAGCATTAAGCGACACTGTGTCCGTCTCTCATTTCGCACTTTATAGGCCCCTTAGTTCCACCTCAGCAGTAATGGAGGGAAACTATTCAGATATTCATATATGCCAGATCACACCTGGTACCCTTAGGGGGGAAATATTTCTTTGGTAGAATCTAGCAAGGGAATTCTTGTCTGTTGAAGTACATGCCAGTTTTCAAGGTACCCAGTGCTGGTCTTAAAGCAAGACCTTTTCTTCCCTTCAAAGAAGACTCTGACACATTGGGTCACCACCTCTGAAGCCACGTGCTTGTCTTGGCTTGGCTTAGGGAGACAGGCAAGGGGAACTGCAATGTCTGAGGCGCCTGCTCTCAGAGCTAGCTGCTTCCTGCAGGAGGGTGCGGCTGTAGCAGTTGGAAGGAGAGATGGAGAGGGATTTTCCCACCGACCGGTTAAATGATGTGATCACACACTTTTCACACAGGTACTTACTTGCTCAGTGACTTTGGTTTTTCAGTCCTTCCACCGGTAAGTTTGGGCAGCTGGGAGGATGAATTACACAATGAGCCCTGATGATTAGGTCCTCTCTTCTCTCTGCCTTGGGGACATCAGCTTTTGTCAGAGGCCAGCTGTCACCTAGAGCTTGTGTCCCCTCCTGGGGTCACGGGGTCTGAGCTGACTTAAGGAACTTCATCTGTGAGAATTGCTGTTACTATTTCTTAGAGAAACCCACCTCTACGTGGACTCCTCTCTAGGACAATAGTTGAGACAGAAATGTTTCCATCTTGTGACAGGCCCTCCTCTAGAGGTTGAAGAATGACCAAATTGATTTAGGTTCTAAAAACTTAATCAAGCATCTTCTTAAATGGGATTATTCGCATTCCTGTGGCATGTGAAGCGAAACTGGAATCTGCTCCAACATTTTTGTTGGAAGCAGGTGGAAGTTTTATAACCAGCCTTTAGAGGAAGATGCCCGAGGTCCATATGGACAAAGAAGGAAGCTTGCTGAGAGACTCAGCAGTCGGAGGGTATGAGCGGGGTCGCAGATTGTACCTGGGAGCCAGGGTGGGACAGTCGCTGATTTTGGAGGCATCATTGAGAGGCTGCTTGTCACACAGCTTTGTGTCAAAGTGTCAGACCATGAAAAACCTCCACCCTATGTACCTTCTGGATGACCGGACGTAGAGCAAAACAGGGCTAAAACAGCTTCAACCCTTCCGTGAACTAGTGAAGTCATTGTTTGGTTATCAACTCTTTTGTGTGGGGGCAGAGCCCTCGATTGCTAAACCAGGGAGAATAGAACCGCCTTCTCCGCTCAGAGCCCTTAACACATTGCTGACATATTCTGAGTGCTACTTGGACATCCTCCAGATTGGCTGCAGGATGTGTTAATCCAGATACCGCAAAAACTTCCTTCTAGAAACCAGGACTCTTGAGTTTCCTGAAGTATCTTTCCCATAAAGGGACGTGATTTGTTTTCTTCTCCCCAGCTCGGAGAAGCTATCAATGGCTCTCTGAGGCAAGGAGGCTTCCAGCTGGGAAAATGCACCTCAGAGATCCGGGAGAATGAGATGAAAATGCAGAAAGTGGGGAAGAAATGACCTTAAGTGTCCTTCCTCAGTGAGGCCTTTCGCAACCACCCAAGACAATCCATCCCCCACCCTGGCACTGTCTACCCTGTCATTCTGGTGTATTTTCATATATATCACAACACTTACTGCTATCTAAAATCATTTTGTTTCTTTAAGTATTTCCATGCTTACTCTCTTGTCTCCATCTAGAAAGTAAACTCCAAGGATCTCGTCTGTCTTGTTGACCCCTCTATCCTCAGCGCCTAGCACGGTGCCCGTTCCACAGTAGGTACTCAATAAATATTTGTCAAAGGAAGGAATGAATGGATGTGTGAGTGTACTGGGTCCAAACCCTCTACAGAGCCCCATACTTTTTCTTGTTGCTGTTAATTTAGACATTTGGGTTAGAAACTTACTAAAAAGAATTGTGTAGTTTCTATCTGCAGATAGAAGATACTAGAAAATTAAATCCACTCTGAATGACTTAGGAACATCATTACGAACAGCGGTTACCCTCCTGGGCTATCATCCACTCCTGTGAGCCCATAAATGTTTTTGTTTTTCTTTTCACTTCTACCCAAACCATTGTTGAATCTTGGCTCTCTCTGCCTTTTATGGCTTTTCTGTCTTTGTCTTGGCTGGGCTTTCAGCTCTTCCTTTCTACCATCGAAGCACCTGCAATGGCTATTTTCCTACTGTTCATGTATAACTTTGATGGAAACTGCAGGGCTGAGCTCATGAGAAATGAATATAAAGTACAAGTGAACAGGACCCACCTGAGAAGCGAGAGAGTCTCTTGGCAACGTATGTGAGTGCGAAAGTGTCCTTGGTGGCATTTATTTAAGTTAATTTTTAAAAAAAATGGAGGGAGGGAGGGGCGCTTTAGTTCATGGAGGATAAGTTAGCAATATTTTGGTTGTAAGAAACAGAAACTGATTTGGGTTGTCTCGAGAAAAGGGGGGATTTTTTTGAGCCCTGCGGAAGAGCTCGTGGAAGGGAAAGGATTCTGTGTCTCCAAGGAACTTACCGCAGTCCACACTGGAAAGGAGGCACAACAGTAGAAGAGACATCACCACACGGTTCTTTCTGCTGAGTCTCCATGCCGATTGTGCAGACTCCAAATGACACGGATTCTGAGGAAGGAGGTCCCTCCCCACTGAGGAGGCTGCAGTAGGCGTTAGAGAAAAATAAAGTGGGATTTGGAGCCTCAGGGGACTTATAGTTTATCTGGGTAGAGAAGAGTAGGGGCAGGGGCGGTCAAGGTTTGGGAAACAGCACCAGGAAAACGATGACAGCGGGACCCCTGTGACATGGTTAAGGGCAAATATGTAAACCAGACTGTCTGGAGTGGAAGTTTCCAGAAAGGCAGTAGTGGGAGGCAGAGATGGACAGGTGGGTAGACTAGCTTGGATGGGGCTTTGCATGGCAGGCTAAGGACCTGGGGTGCCATCCGCAGCTGAGCAATGGCCTGGTAGGACAGAGCAGAAGCCAGTCAGCAGTGGTTAATCAACACGTACTTACGTTGTCTTCTACGGGCGGTGCACTCATACCTGAACCTTGAAGGTGTGACTTGCCTTCTTTATCTCTCAAAGTGACCACAGGCAGGTCTGCCATGACTTCTTTCCCAGAATCCCACACTTGTGTTTTGAAACCTTTCACCCAGTTTGGAATGTGACTAAATCCTAAATCCCAGAAAGTGAGCTTGGCCTTGAAGGCAGTTTTTGCCCTTTCACGTAAGCCAGTTATTCCACATAGTAAAAACAATGATAATGGCTAAATTTGTTGAACTTCAGCTATATGCCAGCCACTGTTCTAATAGCTTAGGTATATTTATTTGATCCTCTTTTATGTTGTTATACTTTCTGGTTTTTTGTTTTTGTTTTTTCTAGAGACAAGGACCCACTCTGTTGCCCAGGCTGAAGCACAGTGGCAGGATCATTGCTCACTGAAGCCTGGAACTCCAGGGCTCAAGTGATCCTCCTGCCTCAGCCTCCAGAGTAGCTGGGACTACAGGTGCACACCACCATGCCCAGATACTTTTTTAAATTTATTTTTTGTAGAGATGCGGTCTCGCTGTGTTGCCCAGGCTGATCTTGAACTCCTGGTCTCAACATGTTAAAGGACAAATGTTCTAATTCTTAGTGGCCTTCACTTTCTGTTTGAACATTTGACCTTTAATATGTTGACTCTTGACCCAAAAATGTGCATGTATCCTTCAAGGGCCAAGTTTTGAGTGCTTTTGCACGGTGCTAGGTGCTGGGGATACAACAATGAGTGGCACAGAAGTGGTTCTTTGTATACTTGTCATATGTTTCTTCAATGAAATAAGATATTTTATGAGATAATGCTTATCACAATGCCCGAAAGCTAGGATATAATCAATGCTGGCGGAACGAATAAGTGACTAAATGAATGAATGAAAATGGTAAAATTAGCATTTCTTTTTTTCTTTCTTTACCTCTAAGCCTTAGTATGTCCATTAAAAAACTAGCAATTTTTATGATGGCTTAGTAGGGGAGCTCAGAAATTCCCTCATTCAGTATTTCCCAATCTTCTATCATTTGCATACCATCATCATGATTTTTGACATATACACCAGCTAGATTACTGTTATTTATTGAATATTCATTCTTAAAGTCTAATCATTTATTTTTTGCCTAAAAAATTTATTTGAAATGAAAATGTACTATTACTGGGACAAATGGAAAATCACTATCACTGCTATTAAATAGAAACAACCCTGAAAATATATATAGTGGAAAAAAATAAGACAGTGATGTTATTTAATTCTAGCCATGTATTTCTGCTTGGGGAAGATTCTGAGCCTATGGCCTCCTTTCTATTGCTCACAAAGGGAACTTAGCAAGTGTTAGAAAAATGTTAGTATCCAGCTGAGATTTTCTTTAGTACAAAATACACACACTGACAAAATGCCACTTAGAATTCAAGGAATCTTTCAATGAAGGTATTTTTTATTAAATTCACAATAACTACATAGCTTTGAAAAATAGCAATGGATAGTTATGCAAGAAGTATTCTCAGGAAATGAATGTTTGGTGAATAGATGCATTAGAGGACAGGGACTTGGTTTTATTACAGCTGTGTATTGGTCTACAAGGGCTGCCAAACAAAAGATCACAGACTGGGTGGTTTAAATAATGGAAATTTCTTTTCTCCCAGTTCTGCAGGCTAGAAGTCTAAGATCAAGGTGTTGACGAGGTCGTTTTCTTCTGAGGTCTTTATCCTTGGCTTGTAGATGACCGTCTTCTCCCTGTGTCCTGACATGATCTTCCCTCTGTCTCTTTGCCCAAATTTCCTTTTATCATAAAGACATCAGTCATATTGGAGTAGGGCCTACCCTTATGACCTCATTTTAACTTAATTGTCTCTTTAAAGATCCATCAAACACAGCCACATTCTGAGCTACTAGGGGTTAGGGCTTCAACATGAGAATTTTGAGTGGACACAATTCAACCTTTAACAAGTTGTCTCCTTCCTAACACCCAGAACAATGCTTGGCACATAGTAGGTGCTCAATAAATGCTTGTTGAATGAGTCAGTGGGAGAATGAGTGGATGACCCTGCAGCCCCCTTTGGGGTTTATGGTATCAGATGGTTCTACTAGTTTATTTTTTAATCTTTTCAGAAATTTTTTTATGTTTGCTTATGAGTAATGTATAGTGCTTTGATTGTCTTAACAAAATACCACAGACTCATAGACTAGGCTACTTAAACAACAGAAATTTATTTTCTCACAGTTGTGGAGGGTAGAAGTCCATGACCAAGCTGCTGGCACATTCGGTTTCTGGTGAGGGCTCTCTTCCTGGTTTGCAGAAGGCTATCTCCTCACTGTGCTCAGGGGAGCTTCCCTGGGCACTCCATGGTGTCTCTTCTTTTAAGAACACTACTCTTGGCCGGGAGCGGTGGCTCACGCCTGTAATCCTAGCACTCTGGGAGGTCGAGGCGGGTGGATCGTTTGAGCTCAGGAATTCGAGACCAGCCTGAGCAAGAGCAAGACCCCATCTCTACTAAAAATAGAAAGAAATTATCTGGACAACTAAAAATATATATATAGAAAAAATTAGCCAGGCATGGTGGTGCATGTCTGTAGTCCCAGCTACTCGGGAGGCTGAGGCAGGAGGATGGCTTGAGCCCAGGAGTTTGAGGTTGCTGTGAGCTAGGCTGACGCCACGGCACTCTAGCCAGGGCAACAGAGCCAGACTCTGTCTCAAAAAAAAAAAAAAAAAAAAATCAATATAATACAGTATTTCACCTCAGCAGAAGAAGGGCAGGTGACTATTTAAGATGCTCTGTTGTCAAGCAGGGTTTCGGTTAACTTGGTAGTTCTATTCGTAATTCACTAATCAAGCCGAAAGGAAAGAAATTCTGTCCAAAATCGAGTTCCGGCCCAGTTCACTGGGGTGGGGTGGGTAGCAGGGAATCTGGACAGTATCGAGACCTGGACCCGGACGCAGACACTGAGGGACAGAGGACAGGGGTGTGGCCACAGTGTGGCAGGTAAGGCCTCCGTAGGAAACACAGCCCCCGGCCCGCCGACAGACGCGAAGGCTTCCCGAAGAGAACACCTGTCAGGTTTTCGGAACCTGTCAGCGTCGCCGAGAATGGGGCAATGTTTCGTGACACACACCTGGTCCGGCTTCCTTTTGCTAGCGCCTCAGCTGGGTCTGGCTTGGGCCCAGGTGTTCCAGGGTTAAAAATGGTGGTCATCTCTGACACACCGGCCCAGAGTGGCGGGCACAGCCGGGGCCTGCAGGAGAGCCGAGAGCTGCCTGTGTTTTCTCCCCTGAACTAGGCCGGCCATTTCCCAGAGAGCTCACGGCCGCGGGGACGGGCTCCTTGGCGTCGGCTGCACGTGATTTCCCAGCATCTTGGGTTCTCCTCCTTGTTTGACCTGCTCATTGTTTCCATGGTCGAAACCATAATGCTTTTTCTTCTCTTTATTATTAAGCAACGTCGGTCTTGCTGTAGTCCCGAGGCTAAGGGCACCGCTTCTGGAGCTACACAGCTCTGGGTTCGAGCCCCACCTTGCCGACCTGTCTGAGTCAATTTGATCAGACACAACTTGTAGTTTCTCTTTCACAGAAGAGGACTGAAGTAAGTGAGGATTAGCGACTCCCTTTCTCACAACCATGCTTCCAGGTTATAATTCTGCCACATTTATTTATTTGTGTGTGTGTTTGTTTATTTATTTAGCAAACGGATTAGCAAGCAAGCGTGGAGCCGTTTCCGTAACCTCAGCTTTAAGGCTAGAGGAAGCCCCAGCTCTCTGTCCCTTTGGGTGCTTCATTTACCACCTTGCATGGCAATGACATTCCAAGCGGACACATCAGACCTTCAGACACAGGATGCCGTTGGCTCGACAGCTGGCATTGGATGGCGAGTGAGCTAGGATCCTCTGAGTCATGGCTATACAGGGAACCAGCCAGCAATTCAGCCCGGAGCTTTGTCCTTAGGGTGAAGACTACGGGAGTCAAGGACCCTGGTATTTCATTCATGCAGCTGTGCGGAGTACCTCTAACATGTAGCCAAGCCATACTTCTTTAATACCCTTAATTGCTCCAATTAGAACACGTTTCTAAAATCCATCATGCTATTTAACAAGCCACTGTGATCACAAATAAAAACCTGTTTCTGACATTCACTGTGCTGACTGACAACAGTCGCTGCTAGTCAACAAACAAATAGCTAGAGCATGTACAGTAACTGCTGCTGCAGCACAGGCTTCCTGAGCAGAATGCCGGACAACCACCTGGGGTGGAATTCTTGCTTAGAATTGATCACCTGGGCTGGGCGTGGTGGTGCGCGCCTGTAGTCCCAGCTACTCAGGAGGCCAAGGCGGGAGGATCACTTGAGCACAAGAGTTTGAGGCCAGCCTGGGCAACACAGTGAGACCCCTATCTCAAAAAAGAAAGAAAGAAACAAAGAGAAAGAAAGAAAAAAGAAAGAAAAGGAAAAAAAGAATTAACAATCTGGTTAAGGTTGTGACTTAACCAGAGTAACACATATGACATCATATTGTACTTATGGAAGTATTTAAAAGTAAATTAAAGATATTGGAACAACCATCTCTGCCATATCCTAATTAATAATCTGGTCAGGTTATTCAACATGTCTGTGCCTTAGTTTCTTCACTTGTCCATACACTGAGATTGTTACATGAATAAAATGAAATAGTGTACATAAAGTACTTAGAATTGTGCCTGATATACCAAAACATCTAATAAATGCTACCTGCTATTATTAGCTAAACAGTGCATACCACTCTATGTCTTCTCCTTGCCTCTTAGAAAGCCTTGGCTCTCTGTCCACGTTTGGTAAAAACGGAGAGATAAAACTGAGGCCCACCCCGGCATGCTGCGAGTATTGCTCGTGAGGGACCGGGTTGCCACAGTGCAAAGGCAGACCCTGGGCTCACAAACCGGGAAAATTGCTGTTCCTCAGCAGTCCCGTAACTCATGATAATCAAGCTTATTAGAGACTGATGTATAAATCAAACTTTCAATTTATAAATCACCATGAGAAATTTAGTTACTGAGTGCTGAGTTCCTAGGAGAGAGTGATAATAACTTTAGGATGGGTTCATTTTATGCCACGGGCACATTCCTGGAGGTTGCCTTATTCGAGACTTATGTAATTCAAGGCAATTTTTCCCACATTAATAAATTTAAAGTACGGAGGAGTATTTTCCAGAGTACATAAATCTACACTCATTGGAACGTAACTGCCTTTTAATGGTGCTTTTCATTTCTTCAGCGTGATCTCTGATATTTCGCAGACATCAATCTGCTAAATTGTAAGCACATCACATCACAATGGCCGTTGGGTCTCCGCAGAACCTTTTTGTGGCATCTAACGTGTGGAATCAACGCATCGCTTCTGGTGCTTTCTGCCCTGCCACGTCACGAACACTCACGTGACATGGTCATAGGGTGTTTAAGAAGAATTTTAAATTATAATAACAGCTCAATTGTCAACAAAATTACTTGAAGTTCTGAGCCATGTGAATAGCAGCACAGTTTATGAGATACTGGCAAAAGGAAGAGGGGGTTCTGTTTTAGAACTGAAATGGCACAGTTTACATTGTGCGGCTTTGACATTGAGCAGCTCTTGACTTTATTTTAATTTGGGGGATTTGCACAATTTCTTATGTTGAGCACAAAATGAGACCTTATAAACGTTCTGTACTACGAAATTTTAAATCAATGTACCGTAAATTCACTGAAAATTTAACTGTGCAGTACTGACAGATTGTTACTCTTTAGATCTCTTCCTTTTCAAGGAGTCTAGTATAGTAGAAAGACGTTGGCTTTGGAGCCACCAGGAGAGAGCTGCATCTAACCGAGTTTTTTGTCACTTACTAGGTGGGTGGGACCTGGTTTCCTCATTTACAAAATGGTAAGTGTAAGTGCCTGTCCTAAAGGGTGATTCTGGAGATGAATGGTAATATTTACCATTTACTAGGAGGCTCGCCATAGGCCACCCAATTTATAGACATTATTGCATTAATTATACAGAAATTCCATAAACTAGAAGTTATTATTCCACAGAGAGAATAGGACTCATGGAAGTTAAGTAACACGACCAAAGCCAAATAGCTAATAAACAGCAGAACTGAGATTCAAATTAAGACACACTCTTCTTCCTTCCTATAACCAAATGAAATCATGTCTTTAAAATGTCCAGGAATAATATCTGATATAAAGTAGATAATCAATAAATGGCAATTATTATTACCATTATTATGATGACTTTCTTCCCCATGTCCAAAATATTAATACACACACAATAACAAAGAATAGATATGCTAAATTGCCTTAATCTTCTCCTTTTTCTCTACTCATTCCCCACGCATAGTGTGTACATGCAGAGAAACATACACATGCATGTGCACAGTAATATGATAGGAGACATGGCCCTTCTCAAGGCCTTTCCAGAGAGCTTACAAGGACAAAGACAAATATCTACTGCTTTTCTTCCCGGAATAGATAAGTCTGGCAAAGTCCCCATGTTATGCGACGATGAACTAAGTGTACGTGTTAGTTTCTTAGGGCTTTGGTAACAGAGCCACAAATGGAGTGACATAAATAACAAACACGTATCGTCTCGTAGTTCTGGAGGCCTAGAAGTCTGAGACCCAAGTGTCGGCGGGTTGGCGTCTTCCGTTGGCTGTGAAAGAATCTGCCCCACGCCCTGCCCCTGGCTCCCCGAGGTTTGCTGGCACTCTGTGGTCTTTCTTGGCTTGTAGACGCATCTCCCTGATCTCTGCCTCCGTCCTCACATGGCGGTTTCTGTCTTCGTCCCTTCACACTGTGTCCCCGCTGTGCATACCTGTCTTTGTGTCCAAATGTCTCCTTTGCATAAGGATATCAGTCATACTGGATTAGGGCCCACTGTAATGTCTTCATTTTAACCTGATGACCACTGTAATGGCCCTATGTCCAAATAAGGTCACATTCTGAGTTGCTGGACGTTAGAAATTCAATGTATCTTTTTTGGGGGACAGAATTCAACTCCTTGTTAGGGGTGCAAAAGGGTTTCTGGGTGTGCGTGTATGCGTGTGTGTGTGTCTGAGAGAGAGAGAGAGAAAGAGAAAGGGAATACATGTGAGTAGAGCTAACACTGGACTAAAAACTAGGGGAAGTAAGAGAGATTTGTGGTTGAAGTCCATCTATCTGCCAGAATCTCTCCTGGTGTCTGCATGTTGGATGTCTTACTTCATAAATTTTAGGGTTGCAAGTGACAGAAACTCCACTTGACCTAGATTAAGCACAGAGGGAATGTATCGGGCTATATAATCAAATCACAGCAAAGGCTGGGGAGGAATACAGTCTTAAGGCTCCAGGGGCTGAATGCTGTCTAATCAGTCAGTCTCCCTCCCCTCCCCCTCCGTTCTGCCTTCATTCTTCTGGCTCTCTCCATGAGGCTGCAGCCTGATGCCAGAGCACTCCCCGCTTCCATCCTTACAGCCTCATGACTGGAGAATGAAGAGCCTTCTAACTGGTGAGGGAAGCATGCCAAGAGGCGCTTCTTACATCACATGATTTTTTTCCCTAAACCAAACCCTAATTCTGAGGGGATGAGGAAATATGATTGGACTTATTTGAGTCACGCTTACCTGTAGGATCTTGGGGTGTTAGGATTGGCATTATCATTATTATTTTTGTGTGTGTGTCAGGGGGGAGACAGAGTCTTGTTCTGTTGCCCCAGCTAGAATGCAGCGGCATCATCACAGCTCACTGCAGCCTCAAACTCCTGGGCTCAAGTGATCCTTCCACCTCAGCCTCCCAAATAGCTGGGACTACAGGAGCACGCCACAACTCCCAACTAATTTTTCTATTTTTTTGTAGAGATGGGTCTCACTCTTGCTCAGGCTGGTCTTGAACTTTTGACCTCAAGTGATCCTCCCTCCTGGGCCTCCCAGAGTGCTAGGAGTATAGGCACGAGCCACGCACTCAGCCAAGGATTGGAATTACTGAAATCAGAGAGAAACAGCTCCCCAAAGAAGTCATGAGATAATCAAGGCTCACTACAGAAGGGCTTTGAGCATGCTTGCAGCCTGAGACAGAGCTTCGAAGTTTGGCTTCCTGCAAGCTTGTCTCCAAGGTAATGTACCCCAGCAGAGGTCTGACCTGTGTTTTTGCCATCCTGAAAGCTCATGTTCCCGATTGTTGGATATGGATTGTGGCAGAGACTGCCCGGCTTTACCAAACTCATTACCTCTTTTTCCTGGGCAAAGAGCTACTGTATATTTTGCAGTATTCCTTGAAGTTACAAGGCTAGTGAGCACTGGCTAAGCAACTGGAGTTCTGGCCACAGGGAGATTAGATGTTGTGTGCCACTTCCACGTCTGATTCCTAAAACCTCTGTGCGCTTTTCCCTGCTGCCAGCCTGAAGCAGATGGACGTGGCAGCTTGAAGTCATCTGTTGAAGTTGGTGGTGCCACAAGATGAAAAAGGCCTAAGTTCCTGAATCCTGCTTGGGGAAAACCTATCTGCTCATCAGGAACCCCACTGTAGACCTCATGTGAGGCAGAAACACACGTCTACTGTAGGAGCGATTAAAAATCTCAGAGTTTGTTACAGCAGCAAGTGTTGCTCTAACCAATAGGTCGAATTTCTTCCTTTTCCCCATCAATCCTGCTTTCCCAAGTAGTCATGGGGAATACCGAGGCCAACAGAGCTTGAGCTGCTAATTATCGGCAGGCCACTCAGCTTCTTCAAGGTGCAGTTTCCTGATTTGTAGAGTAATCATGCCTACTTCTCGGGGCTGATATAAACTTTGAACTAGGAGGGTAGATGGCAATGCTCTAATTGCAGACGCTAGTGTTGATAGTATTCTGGTTTTCAGCTATCATGGGGTGACTTCATCCACAGTGACCTCCCACCTGCCTTTGGCTGCCTCGTTGAGCATCTTGTCCATTAGGAGATTCTTCAGTCTGGGAAAAGAGACTCCTAATTCGGAGCTCTCATTTCTGTCCCGAGGCTGTGGCAATAAAATGCTGCTGCTGCCGGTCCCTCTTTCTACCAGGAGGCAAACCCCAGCAGATACTAAATCCCAGGCTTTTGCTCTGTCCCTCTGGAACCATTAATACTCAAGTAGGAATACGCCCAGTTCCGGGCTGGTAGCCCTCTGCTTCTGTCTTATTCATTCATTTGTCCATTCATTCATGCATCCACGCAACGAATGTTTACTGCACGCCGCTGTGCCGGGCACTGTGCTAAGAGCTGGAGATACGGAAGTGAAGAGGACGGCTCTCCTCACTCTCATCAAGCTTCCATTCTACTGACAGATCAGAAAAGAGAGTGACAAGGGCTGCGGTGGGGGCGGTACGGGGTGCTGTGGGGGCGCAGAGAGGGCATTTGGTCCGGGGGTCAGGATAGGCGTTCCATAGGTAGTGATGCTGCGCACAAGTTGTTCCAGGAAGAAGGATGGCAGAGCTGGTTCTACCACGACCGCCAGCTACCCCTGAAATCAACCTTTTGGAATCTTCTGCCCGTCTGGCTGCATCATTTAGATACACCATCATCATCCCTACCACCACTACCACCTACCCAGCTTCCCTGCCCAGCTTCCAAACTTCTTAATACAGTGCCCTGTGCAGCCCTATAGCCATTGACCTCTTCTGTGTCTGCCTCCCTTCCCATAACCACCGGCATAAACATGCGTAAGGCAGTCTGTATGTATGTATATACAGTCTTAAAAATATTCACAATATACATGTATATGTGCCAAGTGCCTAAAATGGAATGTAGAGGTATACGTGCTTGCATATATGCACATATATGCCTTATATGTGTATATATACATAATGCATGTGTATGTATGTGAACATACATATGTATAATCACAATCTCCAAATTTTCAAGAAAACTAATCGTACAGTTGAGGTTACTTGTTGCTACCTCAGAAATCAAACTTTATTAAATCTCCCCAAAAGCAGAAATAAAAGACAGTCTACAGATTCTTTTGTTATCATGGAGAAAGCCGGCACCCCAACAAACGTTGGAGGCGCCCCCGACTGATATGGAAGTTATTCTACCTTTTTCCCTTGAGAAAGATTTTTTTTTTATTGGAATAGTGTTAGCAATTTCCTCCCTTCCTTTGGTGTCTAGGATAATGAATATCTACACTACACGCCAAGGTGTGAGTGACCAACAGCTACACTAACGGGATATTTACCGAGGGATGGAGTGGGGGATGCATTTTAAATACACCGTTGTCTCTACCATGTCTCTTCCCTTTGGTGGCTCCCTGTTAGCGACTCCCAGATTGTTAGAATCCTGAAGGCCATGGCAGCGACCCTTAGGGCTGAGAGAGAAAAGAACAGCTTTCTCTTAGATTTTATTGATAACGGGAATAATGACGACTGCACTGGTAAGGGCAACAGTCAACACACCTGTAATTAACAGCGCACTCGCTGTGTGCCAGGCACTGTTCTAAACGCTTTGAGACATCACCCCATTCATGTCCCAGGATCTGAGACATTATTTCATTCCTGTCTCACAGGTGCTCTAAGAGAGGCTCTAATATAATATTATCATCCCAATTTTACAGATGGGGAAGGAGAGACACAGAGAGGTTTAATGACCTGCCAAAGTCACACAGCAGTGGCAGAGGGAGGATTTGAACCCTCCTGATCACGAAGCGACGTTGCCTTTACCAGCAACTACGCTCCTGCAGCCGAGTCCTGCAAGGGCAGGAAGGAGAAGAGGCGCCCGAGGGAGAAGGCGGTGGCCGGGACCCTGGGCAGACCCTGAACTCCGAGGCCCGTGTCCGGGCCTCCCTGTGCAGCAGGGGGCGCCGGAGCCCGCACTGTCCAGGCGCCGCGCCCACGGAGGCCTCTGCTACTGAGAACCGACACTCTGACCTTCTGTGGAGAAAGCCCCGATCTTGAAACGTGGCCCCGCGTTCTTGACGCGTTTACAGTGTCTGATCGCAGGAATGAGCCAGCGCGTGGAAATAATCCAGGGAACGGCCCAGTCCATTTCCCAGCGAGCCCGTGCGGCCGAGCTTGCGGCCGCGCCGCGGTGCCAGGCAGGCCGCACGGATGGCGGCCGCGGGCTGCTCCCGGCGGTCAGCCTGGGGCCACGCCGCGCCCGGCGCCTCGCCCTGGGGAGCTTGTGCCGAGTATTTCTCTCCAGCGACCGTCATCGCACGCTTTGCAGGAGGAGGAGCCCCAAAGGCCAAACCTCCACCTGCGCCAGAGGCAGAGATGCCAGGAGAGCGGGTTCGGTAGCATCGTCACCTTTCGCAGCGGTGGGAGGAGGAGAACGGCTCTGCGAGGGGTCTCTGCCGCCTCCTGGGGCGCCCCTCGCCCTGTGATGCTCTGTAATGAAGCCAGCGCGGGGCCTGCTTTTCGTGGGCCTCCCAGACGCTGAGCGGGAGCCGGGTGATTGCCTGGGAAAGCTTCTCCGGTATCCAGTGCGTTCCATGGCTGTTTGAGGAGCCCAGCAGGCTTCAGGGGACCCTGACCCGCCCCCCTGCTGGGCCTCAATGTTTGTGTCTCCTCAAAATTCACACACTGAAATCCTAGCCCCGCAGGTGATGGCAGACTTCTGGGAGGTGACGGCAGAAGCCTCCTGAGTGGGATTAGTGCCCTTGCAAAAGGTGGGCAGGAGACACTCGCTCCTCCCACCACGTGAGGACACACGGGACACCACGTCGGGACTTGCTCTTGGACTTCCAGCCTCCGGAACTGGGAGAAATCAATTTCTGCTGCGCTCAATTTATGGTATGATGTCACAGCAGCCAGAATGGACAAGGATACCCTCCAAGGTAATCCGTTTTCTGTATCTACTTTGTCATAGGAAGTCCGATTCAAAATTAAATGAGAGGGAAAATAAAGAGAAACCACGCACTGCCAGCCCCCGGGAGGGGCTGTGGAAGACGGCCCTCGGTTCAGACTGTCCTTCTGCCGCAGATGGGCTGAGCGGCCCCTGGGCAGGTTATTTACCCTCTCTGTACCATGGTTTTCTCACCTGTAAAATAAAAATAATAAAATCTCCCTCACAAGGTCGTTCAGCACATTCAGGGAGCGAATGCACGCAGCACACACAAGGCGGTGGCGAAGGCTTAGCCGGGTGGGTAACCTGTTGCTGCGGGCCGGCACCCTGGGGAAGGAATCCTGCGGTTGGCCTCTCACTATTGCGGTCTCTATTGGTACCCTGGCAGTTTTTTCTGCTCTGGGTGACAGAGGCAAACTTCCTGTCTTCCCCAGGAGAACATGATACTCCTTTGTCCCACCTCCCCCCACCCGAATATAAACTCTCTCCTCAAGGTAGCACCTAGATGCCATGCAGAAGTTTCTCTCCTGGAATTGGGTTCCTGGACACTTGTCCTCAGAACTGTGGCTTGGAGTTGAGGTGAGCTGAAGTTCCAGAGGGCCTGCGTTCTGACCTGCACTGTTTGTTGATTTGCAGCATTTATAAGCTGAAGTGTTTGTCCTCTTGGCCTTCGGGGCCAGGGCCAAGGCCAAGGTAGCAGGCACAACAATGTGGCCCTTCTTCAGTGGCCCTGCTACCTTCCGGGAGCAGGCCGGGTGTGGCGAGAACTTCTGGGTGGCAGGAGCTCCAGGGTGTGGTGAGAACTCTGGGTGTGGCTGCCCAGAACAGGCCTTGGAGAAAGCAGTCAAGAGACAAGCCCAGGCCCTGGCGCCCCAGCTCTGAATGCCAGCCCGAGGGTTCCTGCTCTGTTACAGAGCAGCTATGGGGACTCACGTGCTCTGCTTCTCACTTGCCTCAGCTGTCAAGCGCAACAGCAGCAGCTACGATAACAACAGCATGCTCTTACTGAGCACGCGCAACTCGGCGGTGGCGCTTTGTCCCTCTCCCTTAGCGGTTAAGACCAGGGGCTGCATGTGAGTCCTGGTACCCACACTCACTGGCTTCAGGACCTTGGGGTGCTGGCTCGGGTGTGGCTGGGGAGTTTCCAGGGTTGAGATAAGGCTCCCAGCCCCACCCACTTCCAAGCCCTGGAAGTATTAGAGCAAGACCCAGAGGACGCAGTTCGATCAGCAAGGAGCTTGGGTTTGACCCTATGGACAAAGTCTTAAGGGAACAGGGCCTCCAAGGGGAACAGGTGCCTCTGGAATCCAGGAAACCCGAAAGAGCCAGAAAGCATTTATTGTTTCAATTCAATTCAATGCACCCAACAAACATTTCCTGAGCACGCTGTAGGCCAGGCTTCGCGCTGGGAGAGAGGAGCACAGTGGTGAGCAAGATGGATTCGCTCTCCCTGCCCACGTGGCGTTAGAGTCGAGATGGAGAGACAGAAACACAGAAATGGACGTTTAATCACACTGCAGTGCGTGCCAGGAGGCAGCTGTGAGAACAGAGAGCAGCTGCTTCACAGGGTCGTCCAGGAGGGACTTTTCCTCTGCTGCTGGCAGCATGAGCAGCTGGCCGGTTCAGCCCTCCCTGCTCCAGAACCGGCCCCTCCTCTTGTTGCTTCATCCAGCCCGCTGGTGCTTTTGAAAGATTTCTTTTTTTTAATGACTGTATCTAGATTTTCTGGTTTTTCTTGGCAGAGCTCTGGTCTTCTGTAGTATACTTAGTCCTACACAGAAGAGAAAGGATTCTTTTTCTTTCTTTTTTAACTAAACAAATTGTACATGAATTCAGTGTCTTTATAAAAATTATTTTTAAACAGTGGGAGTACATGGAGTAAACCTGGAAAATTCTCTTCGCCCCTTTTCACCAGACTTCCCCCGAAAGGTGCCTGTTAAGGGTGAACCCTCTCATCCTCCCTGGTGATTGTCCCCAGGGTGAAGTTGCGACACCCCTGGCTTCTCTCTTCCTCTCTCTGTGGTGGCTGGGAGAGGAAGGGGGTGGCTTAAGTTGGTTGGCAAATCTGGGCAAAATCCTGGGCATGCTCAGCTCAAGAATTGCCTTTTTTCCTCCTAGGAGTGAGCTGTCTGCGAGAAACCCAAATTCCCCTCTGCTTCAACGTGCCCTAAACGCCACCTGCAATGGGGGAGCCACTACCAGTCCTGAATTGCCCTTCAGGCAGGAGAGCTGGCCAGATTCCGGGCTAGTGGCCGTCGGTACCTCACGCTAAGCATGTCCTTCAGCTTAGCCGTTAGCAGTAAAAAAGGGAATATTTTGGAGCTTTTCTGAACCTGACTTTGGGGGAACCTAATTCTCATCCTTAATCTCAGCTACAAGAGAATCCAGGACATGTAATTTTTAGTTTGCAGTACAGGAAGGGAAAGCACGGGAGAATTTGCCATGCCTGAATGTGCCACGTTGGCCCCATGGATATATGAGACTCATCTGTTGATACACTTCTGTTTGTTTTTCTCTTATTAATCTGTCTTTTGTTACATAGCCCCTGCTGAGAGCCTAAAAGGGTAGAAGGAAAAAGACTTTTTTTCTCCCCTGTGAAGGCATGCTAGAAAGACGTAGCATGGAACTCAGCCAATGCACCACGTCTGCGCTGCGTGTAAGTAGTGTATTTGATGCTTATCTTATGCCTGCACCCTGGGGGCAGTCAGTTAGTATTTGAAGTGTCCCACTCAGAACCCCACAGCTGAGGTGTGTGGCTCTTAGTATTAAGATTGTATCATCTACCTCTATTCACTGAGTCAATTAAATTTTACCAGGAGAACCTGACAGTTGTTGCCCAGTCAATAGATTGGTTTGCAGTGGGTTCCTACAAATGAGATATGCACATGTTAAATTTTGATAAACACTATCAAATTACTTTCTAAAAGATCTTTATCAATCTGCCTATTAGTGTTTGAGAATGTCCTTTTCCAGCAGCTTCAACAAGTCTGGGGTTTCTTTCTTCTTTTCATTTGCTTGTCCTCCTTATTCATTCTGAAAGCACAAATAGTAATACAATGAAAATAATAACCATGATTATTGAGCAAAGTACTATGTCGCTTAAGCGCTTTGCAAACACTAACTCATTGGATCCTAACAATCCCGTCAGCTAGTTATGAGCTGCCCCTGTTGTACAGACGAGGCAACTGAAGCCCAGAGAGGTTAAACAGCTTGCCAGACGTGCGAGATGGCAAGGAACAAAACAGGAACCTCAACAAAGGCAGTCTGTTTTGTAGCCTGTGCATTTAGGAATGAAGATGTCAAAAAGAGAGATTTAATAACAAGGGTTCCCTGTAATCCTAGCTCTCTGGGAGGCCGAGGCGGGCGAATTGTTTGAGTTCAGGAGTTCAAAACCAGCCTGAGCAAGAGAGAGACCCCATCTCTGCTAAAAATAGAAAGAAATTAGATGGACAACTAAAAATATATAGAAAAAAATTAGCTGGGCATGGTGGTGCACGCCTGTAGTCCTAGCTACTCGGGAGGCTGAGGCAGGAGGATGGCTTGAGCCCAGGAGTTTGAGGTTGCTGTGAGCTAGGCTGACGCCACGGCACTCTAGCCTGGGCAACACAGTGAGACTCTGTCTCAAAATAAATAAATAAATAAATAAATAAATAAATAAATAACAAGGGTTGTTATTGTTTTAAGAATATCGTTTAGTTGGTACTTGATTATTCAAATGTGTCTTGGTCTCATCCTCCAGCAGCGCAGAAATACAGGCTTAGTTTTTAGACGGAAAACCATACCGGGGATTGAGGGAGCTGCCTGCGGACTCCAGGCGGGCGGCGCTGATCGCATGGCTCCCTGCAGCGTCTGTGGGAGAGGAGCCTCCTCCCTGGGCCACAAGGAGAAGACCAACGGTTGCCAGTTTCCAGTCCGTAGGTTCAGCTGCTAGCGTGGCGTTTGCCCTCCCGTCGGCGATTCCGAGCGAGGCACCGGCGTCTCGCGCGTGCGCGCCTCGTTTAAAACCGGTCGGAAAGCGAGAGCAAGAGCGAGGCGGGTGTGTGCGGCGGAAGAAGAGGCCGGCCCGGCCATCGTTTCTTGAAATACCGGGAGACTTTAAAAGGTGAGGAACAGTTCACCGGTTGCGGGAGCAGCTCTGAATAGCCCGACTTCATGCCGGGGCGTTCTCTGGGCCGCAGCCCAGCCGGCCGCTCACAGCACCTGCCGTCTGCCCGCCACCGCCTCCCTAGCGGGGCCCGCGGCCGAGCCTGACGGCCCGCACGTTTGCAGCCCGCACGCTCGGAGGTGGATGGACCCTGAAGGTGAGGCTGCCCCGACGGGCCTGTTCCGTCCGGCTGGAGCCGGGTGTCCCGCTGCCCGGCCTGCGTGGCTGGGCGATTCGCAGAGGGACAGTGGGTCCTCACTCAACGGCATCCGCAGGTTCTCGGAAACTGCGACTGTAAAGGAAGCGACATACAGCGAAAGCGATTGGCCCGCAGGCGAACTGACACAGACAGGATAGGTTCCTACAGCACGTTCCTGGTCACAAAAGCATCACCAGACTGCTAAAGAAAGACCGAAACACTCCGATATTAAACACTGAAATAAATAAAATGAATGTGAGCTACACATACATTTAAGAAAAGTTAATAAAAAGATAATTATTTACCGGCTTATTGCAGTTCAGGGTCTTGGGTGGCCGGAGCCTGACCTGACAGCGCAGGGTGCCGGTGGGAGCCGGCCGGGCAGGCGCGTCCCTGGCGTCGCCGCACTCACTGGGGCCCACGCGGGCCGCCTCGCCTGACGGCACAGGTGCGGAGAGGACCCAGAGAAAACCCGCACAGTCGCGGGGAGAACGCGCCAGCTCCGCACGGATGGAAGCCCCAGTGGGAATCAACTTTTTTTCCTCGTCACTCTTAGAAAGAAGTGACGTGGAACGACACGACATTATTTGAGGACCTGCCGTACACGTTCTAACTGCACCTTGGTCAAGGCGGCCGGCTCCTTCCTCTCTGACTTCCTGTGCTAACAGTGCCCGGAGTAGCTGCGGGCACTTCTGGGGCTCACCTAAAGGAATATTAACTAGGAAGTTCCGTTTCGTTCAGGTTTAGTAGGATATTCATGTGTTTCCTGTGACCTCCGTGCTGAGTTCTTGTTAGTCCATCCCAGTGTGGGAATCGTGTCCAGGAAGGAAACGCTCACCACCCCCGGTGCTGACGCCCTGAGGGGAGCCGTGGAGCCGCAGGGCCAGAGGCTGTGTGGCAGGAACAGTGTGTCCTGTGACATCTGCCCAGATGTGCCAGGGAAGAGAAACAAGGTTTGATGTGCAGGATCTGAGGCGAACCCTAGAAAACTCTTCTGGCCACCAGATTTGTGCAATTGTAAGCAGGGAACTTGGTTCTCATCAACATCTGGTCCAAACAGAAGTTCTTCCTTGTCGAAAATCTACTTAATAAGGCAACAAATATGCTTACAAATAAATCATCTATGATTCTCCTTTTTTGGTGGAATTGCATGAAATAGATTTTATCAGAATTTTTATAAGGCACAAACCTGTAGCAGTTCTACAAAGGCAGGTACCTCTGTGTGTGAAGTCACACATTTTATGCATCTAATTATTAATAATAAAAAAGAAATTTTAATTATCCATGCTGGGGAAAGATTGACTTGTCTATATATTTTCTATGAAAAACATTACAAAATTGTTATCATAGAAAGGCTAGAAAGATTATGCAGCCAAAGAAAGGTAGAAAACAAGTATAGTAGAGATGGTTAGGCAGGTCATTAAGAGATATTATGAAATTTTTCTAGATTTTCTGATGTTTAATGTATCTGTTAGGTTTTAAAATATGTAGTTTATTGGGACTTCTTTTCTCATTTGAAATAAATATTCATAATTATAACTGATTTTGTATTAGTGTTTTTATATTATTTTTCTTAAGTCTTCAGTGTCCCCTCCCACCAAATGGGTAGGTGTCAGGCTCCACAAAACCAGGACCTGCCCCCACCAGATGACGCTGCATCTCGGAGACTCATTGGCGGTGCGGCTGCCCGCCCATCCCTCCTGCCCTCCCACCCTTTCCAATAAAGTTTGTTTCTCCTTGATTTTTTTTTTTTGCCATTCTCACTTAGCAAGATAATCTTCTGTTTAATCCCAGCGAACTTGTCTTGCCATGTATTAAATTCTTGTAAAAATCAGCAGAGTGATTTTTGCGATGGCTGGCGGGCAAAATACTTGTAAGCATATTAAATTTGGTCTAATTAAAAACTCAAATACAACCAGTTGTTCACTCCAGTCTTTCTTAGGGAAGAGAGGTCTTTAAAAGAGATTAGCCAAGTGACTCTCTCCTCATTTCAAATATTCAGTTCAGCATTTTGCTCAACCATTTTATTTTTAATAAGAAGGAAATTCTGATTGGTAAGGTTGGAAGCTTTTGCTCATTGAAAAAAAAAAATACAGCAAACCCAGACCGGGTTGCACAACTGTACATGGATTTTCAAGGCGGCGGTAGCAGGGGAAAGCAGCTAACAAAACTGTACAGTTAGCTGTGACAGTGCTAACTAGACACTTCACTAATGTTTTTTGTCCTGATTTTTTTTTTCTGTAGAGAACTGAGTTACTCATGGACAGAATAATGATGACCTTATATGCTGAGCAGAGGTGTTACTCTCTTAGTTTCTTTTTTCCCCTCTCCCTTAGTCCTATTCCCTTCCTCCTACCCCTGTGGGCACCTATTTTAAAGTGTTTTAAGTTGTGACTTTATGCACGTTCTTGTGAAACATACAGTTTTGTTTTGCATGTTACATGTGTATGTAATTTATGTGAGCGGTGTGTGATATTGATACAGTGGTCCCACCCTCATCTGTGGGGGATACATTCCAAGACCCCCAGTGGATGCCTGAAACGTTGGATAGTACCACATCCTATATACAAATACTCTGGTTTTTGTTTGTCTTTTTGTTCATGTGTTTTCGATTTGACAACTGAGACACCTACTAAGTGACCAAAGGGCAGGTAGCATAGACAGCGTGGACACGCTGGATAAGGGGGTGATTCGTGTCCTGGGTGGGACAGAGTGGAGCGATACACGATTTCATCCCGCCACTCAGAGTGGCATGCAATTTAAAACTTATGAATTGCTTCTTTCTGGAATTTTTCATTGAATATTTTTGGACCCTAGTAACTGAAACCGTGGAAAGTAAAACTGTGGGTAAGGGGCACTACAGCATTGCTTCCTGTTTTTCTCACTCAACACTGTTTTTGAGATCTGTCGATGTTGACGTACATGTGCTCTTTGTTCTTGTATAGATATTGGAAATATCTTCTTCCGTTCTGTTAACTATTGCTAACTTTGCTGAAAGAAAGTAGTTTTGATACCGTCAAATCTGTCAACATTTTGCTATATGCTTTATACATGTTCAGCCTTGTGGAAGAAACCTCTCCTCACCCGGAACTCACGATGACACACTCCGACATTTTCTTCAGTTAGGTTTCAGTTTTTTCCTTTTATATCAGACATCCATCTTTGTTTATGAGAAAAGAGAGCAAATGCAGCTTTGTTTTTGCCCAAGTAGTGATCCAGTTCTTCCCACACCATTTCCTAAATAGCTTGTCTTTCTCCCCATTGTTCGGCGCCACCTGTCTCAGGACCAGAAGCCCGTATGTGGAAGGGTGCACGGTATTCCTGACTGGTCGATTCAGTTCCTGTGGTCTATTGGCCCCTACCTGCTCCAGTATGCTACTGAAACAAGATCCAGAGTATGGAAGCAGACTAAAATGCTACTGAGGAACTCTTGGGTTAATGACACAAAGCACTTGGCGCCCAGCAACAGCCCCAGCTTAGCGCTCTTACTCCCCTCTTTGGCAGCTCTTATTGAACCAGGTAGAGGCACCTGCTCTGGCTGATTGCAACTCTGAGGGCCTGCGAAGAGTCAACTACCGGTCCCTTTCTGCAAAGAAAGCATTTCTTCCTTTCTACACAGAGCTCCAGTCACCCTCTCCTCCAGGCCCAATGCAGTGAGCAAAATGCATTACTCCACGTGACTACCCTGCCTGTACGTGAAAATGTAGGGGACTAAATTTAAGCCGAATGTAGAAAGAAATTTATAATTTTAAACACATTTTTTAAAAAACAAGAGAGATTGAAAACAAATGAGTTAGGCCGTTCTCTCAAGAAATTAAAAAAAAAAACAATAATAATGCAAATCCAAACAAGGAAGGGAATAATGCAGACAGAAATTAATGGAATCAGATACTAACAAACTAACACAAAGCACTCCAGAAGATTAATTAACAAAACATATTGGCTGTTTGGAAAAAATGGAGAAGATAGACTTCTGGCGAGACTGATCAAGAAAAGAAAGAAGACAACGTGAATGCATAAAATATATAATAAAAAGGAAAACAGCTATAGACCTGGAGATTAAAAGCATTATAAAATGCTATTATGACTGTTTCCTAATAAATATGATAACTTAGATGAACCCGATAAATTTCTGGAAAAATATAAAGGGTGACAATTGGTAGAAAAAGAAATAGAATATTTAAATAGAGTAATGATTATTTTAAAAACCTCAAAGGACATCTTCTGCTCAGGATTTGGCCTAGGCAGTTTTTCAGAGGAATTTTACCAAACTTTTCAAGGGAGAATATCTATCCATTATTAGAGTTTCCAGAAAACTGAAAAAGAGTGAAAGTTGCCCAACTCAGTTGAGACTGACTGTATTAAATAAACAATGGCCAGACCGTGTATCAACATAGAGCTCTGCCCCACAACCTACAACAATTAGCCCAGGAAACCAACCCGTTGTTTACAGTAATCAGCCTGGAAAATCAGCTTGATATCTACAAGTCAGACTTATAGGAAGTCAGACCACTATCTCTACCAAACAGTCCAGGAAGCCAAACAATAACTGCTGTAACAATAGGTCTACAGTGACCAAGATTTGATTAATAATTGACAGCATCCTTAATTTGTGTACCTGCTTCAACTTAGGACCAAACAGACAAAGCTAAATATGCACTCTAATCTATCCACAGGGTATCATGCTTCGAGTCAGCCACCTCCAGCTTCCCCAGGTAACAGCCCCCTATCAGGGCACACCTGAAGCCCTCCCTTTTTTCTATTATAAAGTTTTCCCATTCCTCTTCCTATCCTCGAGTCTCTGCCGAAATGCAAGTGCTGGTGGTGGCTGGCTCCCTCACCATAGAAAACTCTAAATAAATAGCCTTTGTCTGTTCTTACCTGGTTGGTCTTCATTCATTTCCACAGTTTATGAAGCTGGTGAAACCTTGATCTTGCAATAGCTGATTTCATTTATTTTCATAGGTACAAAATCCTAAATAAAACATTAGCTAACCAAATTTTACATTTTATTAAAACATACATATTTATATACCTGTGCACAGTAAGCTTTTTATAAGAAATGCAAGGATGGTTCCACATTAAAAAAAATCTATCACTGTCACTTACCATATTAATGGTTTAAAGGAGAAAAATCATGAATATCTAAATAGATGAAGAAGAGCAGTTGTTAAAGTTTGATACTATTTACATTAAAAACATACAGAAAGCTAGAAAAAGAAAGGAACCTCTTCTACCCAGATAAAGGGTGTATACAAAAAATCCTGTAACAGAAAGTATGCTTATTGGAGAAATGTTAGACATCTCCATGAAGATCATTATAAGACAAAGATGCTACTAATGCTTAATTTAACATGGTGTTGCATACTTTAGCCAACATGATAAGAAAAAAGAAAAGCATAAGAGATATGAGGATTGAGGGGGAAAATTAAAATTATTATTGTAGCTTTTGCAGTTTTTAAAACAACAACAAAACAATAGCATCAGCCAAAGTAATAGAACTAATTAGATAGCTCGGCCGGTTTGCCAGATGCAAACTGATATTATAAAACGAGTAGCAAATATAATAGAAATAAAGAGGGAAGAGCAGGTCCACTCTAAACATTTGTGGGACATGGGGTAAGAATACAAGTGAAGATTACATTGTATATGTAAATATCTGAAATTTAAAATTAAAGCTATTTGAACTGTAAAATGGGAGTATGTTTAATAATAGTAATATCTACCAGCACGCTTACCACTTGCTAGCTCACTACACCACCATCTGAAAGAGGAGAAGGGGCCATTTCTTTCTGCCTCTGTACCAGGCGGTGCACACCTAGATCAGGTTCAGTAGAAACGCACTCTGAGACAGAGATTTCCCTGCATGTTGTTTAACGGGGAACAGTATCTATAACAAAGAAATCTCAGCCTGGCACAGTGGTTCCCACCTGTAATCCCAGCGCTTTGGGAGGCTGAGGCAGAAGGATTGCTCAAGGCCAGAAGTTCAACACCAGCCTGTAGACCTGTTTCTACAAAACAATTAAAAAATTAGCTGGGCATGGTGGTGCACGCCTATAGTCCCACTTACTTGGGAGGCTGAGGCAGGAGGATCGCTTGAGCTCAGGAGTGTGAGTCTGCACTCCAGTGTGGGCAACAGAGCTAGACCCTGTCCTCCCCGTGTCTCTGCCCCCTCAAAAAAGAAGTCTTGCATGAAGTTAGGGAAACAGGACCGGACAGAGGGAGAAGCTGAGAAGTTTTGTTTAATTTTTTGGCAAAAATGAAATATTATCAAATGTTTTCATGAAAATAGAACTACAGTTCTAGTATTAATATCCATGTAGCTGCCAATGTAAAAATTCAATTTCATGCATGGGTGGGAATTTCTTTGGGTTTACCCTTTGAGGGTTTGCTGAGCTTCTTGAATCTATACGTTTTTGTCTTTCAGCAAGTTTGAGGAGTTTTCTCACATTATTTCTTCAAATATTTTTTCAGCCCTGCACTTTCTTCTCTCCTTTTGGGACTCCAGCGACATGTATGTTAGATCTTTTGTTATTGTGCCACAGGTCCCTAGACCGTGTTCATTTTTTCCACCTATTTTCTCTCTGTTCTTCAGATTTGATAATTTGCATTGATCTATTTTCAATGCAAATATAATATCTATTCTGTTACTGAACCATCCAGTGAGGTCTTTATTTTGGATAGCATATTTTTCATTTCTAAAATTCCCTTTTCATTCTTTCTTATTTCTTCCATTTCTTGGCTGAGATTTTCTAGTTTTCCATTTGTTCCAAGAATGCTCATAATTGCTTTTAGGAGAATTTTTATGATAGTTGCTTTAAAACTTTCATCAGCTAATTCTGACGTTTCTGTCCTTTGGGTGTTAGTGTCCGTTGAATTCTTTTCTCATACAAGATGAGATTTTCCTGGTTCATACTATGCAGAGTAAGTTTGGATTATGTCCTAGAAATTCTCTGTATTCTGTTATGAGACTTTGGTTCCTGTTTAAACCTCCTGTTTTAGCTGGCAGTCAACCCATTTGGATTTAGAGCACACGTCCGGGCCCACTTTTGTGGGCTGTGGTTTGAATGTCAATTTCGTTTTTGAACCTTTGCAGTACTGGTCTGGTCTGCCACGCTGCGCACTGCTCAGAGGCCAGTCTGAAACCTGGGTGGTATTCCACACTGTAGTTCCGCTCTGATTCTGGTGACTTTGATGCTTGGGCCGCTCAGAGATGAGCCTGAGGCTTCACACTTAGATTTAAAATATCTCTTTCTTCTGCCTTTTCCTCTCCATGATCCTCTCCCGATTCTCTAGTTGGAAGGGGGATGGGTGCTGTCTCTCTGGGGCTTGGTGCTGGGCGGGCGTTGCCCACGGAGCTGCACCCCACGGTCTCTGGACACCGTGCTTCATGGTGAGGAAGACAAGCGCTGCCCCTGCCTGTGTTCATTTCATGCAGAACATGAAGGGGCTCCTCCCACACTGTCCCTGCCGGACAATGGAAAGGGACATGGGAGACACTTGGCTGACGTTCACTTAGTGCAGAGTGGGGATTGTTGACGAGGTCCTGTCCCACAGACTCCGCAGCACGGTGGCGAGCAGCGTGTGGGGTGCTGCGTCTTGTGTGCCGTCTACCTGGAGTACGGCAGTTAGAGTCAAAGGGGTCCAACCTGTACAGCCGTACTCTTCCTGGTCTTTTGTTGAGAGTGGGTGGGTTTTTCTTGGGTCTTTTTTGTTTTTTTTTTTAGCCTGTACCTGGAGTGGTTCCAGGCGGTGGGTTGTTGTAGCTCCCAGACCAGGAAATACAGAAGCGGGAAAATATCCCAGAGAGCTCACTGCTAGGTTGTTCCTCATGTCCTAAGTTCTCTAACCAGTCAACCATCTCTTCTTCACCTTTCAGAGTCTACTGATAGTTGCTTTATATGTCTTACTCCAGAGTTTTTAGTTGTGATCAGCAGGAGGAATAGCGTGGGGTGCATTCAGTCATACTGTGACTAGAACCAGAAGCCCTTTTCTTAGGGCTTTGATTAATCCTATTGTATCTTTAAACTTACATTTTATATTTTTTTGACAGTTTTACGATATGGAGTTTTTGTGTCCTGCTCTCTGCACTGTCTGCTAGCAGTTTGCCCACGATGTACGTTTCCGTAGGTGCTTTGTTCGCTCGGTTGTGTCATGGGTTAAGTATGTTCTCCTAAAAGTGTTTTGTGTTTGCTTCTGTCCAGAGATTTGTGGGGAAGATCTCAATTTCAACTCTTCATCTCATTCAAAGCCAGGACTCGTTATCTCTCCCTTGGTGCCTGTTAAAACCAATCTCTCACATAGAACAACAATAAAAAAAAAAACCCTTAAATATAAATTTAATTAAATATGTGTAAGACTTGTACACAAAACCTAAAAAACACTGATGAAAGAAATCAAAGAAGACTTAAATAAATGAAGTAATATACCATGTTCTTGGATTGAAAGATTCAATTGTTCTAGAGATTCAAAGTAATCCAAATCAAAATCCCAACAGGCTTTTTTTTTTTCTCCTTTTTTTTTTTTAAAAGTGATAAACTGATTCTAAAATTTAAATGAAAAGGCAAAGGAACTAGAAACAGCCAGAATAATTTTTAAAAAGAATAACAAAGTTGAAGATCTCCTACTAACTTATTTCAAGACTCAGAATGAAGCTACTATAATCAAAATCGTGTGGTTTTGGTGGAAGGATAGACACATAGATTAATGGAACACAATGGAGAACCCAGAAACTGACCTACACATATATGGTTAATTAATTTTTAACAAAGGCGCAAAAGCAATTTAATGGAGAAACAATAGTCTTTTTCAATGAATGGTACAGGAACAATTAAACATACATATGAACCTTGACTCATGCATTACACCGTATACAAAGATTAACCCCCAATAGATCATTGACCTACATGTATAGCCGAAAACTATAAAGAATCTAGAAGGAAAAAATAGGAGAACATCTTTGTGACCTGGAGTTAGGCAAAGATTTCTTATATAGAACACAAAAGATATGATCCATAAAAGAAAAAATTGATACATACAACTTTATCAAAATTAAAGACCTCTCCTGTTTCAAAGACATTGTTAGGAGAATGCAAAGATAAACCACAGATTAAAAGAAAACATTAGCAAAACAGGACTTACATGGAGAATGTATAGTGACGTCTCAAAACTCAATAATAAGAAAACAAACAACCCAATACAAATGGGCAAAAGGTTTGAACAGGCACTCCGGTGAAGAAGATAGGTGGATAGCAAATAAGCACATCAAAAGATGTTCACTGTAAGTCTTGAGGGAAATGCAAATTAAAACCACAGTGAGATAGTGTTCCACGTATTAGGCTGAAGAAAACAGAACACTTGACAATAGCAAGTGCTGGGAAGGTAGCAGGGTACCTTGGAACTCTCCTACGTTGCTGGTGGAAATGCAAAATGGTACGGTGATCTGGAAAAAGAGTTTAGCTCTTTATTAAACAGCTAAACATTTACTTACTACACAAGCTAGCAATACCACTCATAAGCATTTACCTGAGAGTAATGAATACAAAAATAAAATCAAGCAAAAAAGGTAAATACCGGTACACAAATATTTATGGTAGCTTCATGCATAATTGCCTCAAACGTTTTCAAATTGGAAACAATCCAAATATCTTTCAACTGGTGAATGTATGAACATTTTGTGGTATATCCACATTCAGTCATTGTAAGGAACAAGCTACTAGTATGTGTAAGCGCATGGCTGATCTCAGATACATAGTGCTGTGCAGTAGAAGGCAGGCTCAGAAAGGCTCAGACACACATGAGGCAGAAGTACAGGGAAATAAAGTAGGTGGGAGTTGACTACAAAGGAGCGTGGGAGCGTGAGGGAATTTTAGGGAAAGATGGAATTGTTCTGTGTCTAGACTGTGATAATTACATGACTGTGTTTGTCAAAACTGACTGGGATACACAATGAAAAGAATCATTTTATGTTATGTAAATTATACAATCTTCCTAACATTTAAAAAAATACGTCAAGCCTCTTATTGATGGAAATCAGCAAATTTCCCGCTTCCTTCCCCACTTGGGGAGTTCTGGCTGTGCAAGTGCTGAAGAACTAGCAGTACTTTCCCAGTTAAGGGACGGACAAGTGAGGCCCGGATGGTGGGAGGGCAAAGGCAAACCTGTGTGGGCTGAATTTTTAGAGGAAGCACCAAAATGGCCAGGACGCCACCCAGACCAGAGACTTGTGTTTAATAGTTTCAAGGGCATGCTCTGGATTCGAACTTGGGTCTTCGCTTGCTATCTTTGTGACTTTGAGTAAATTACTTAACTTCTCTGTGCCACAATTTCCATCTGTAAAAAGAAAATGATAATAGATTACAGTGCTGAGAGTTACATGAGTACTTGCAAAGTGCTTAGAATAGTTCAGCACATATAGTAAGTGCTCAATTAATGTTAGCTATTACTACCCACTTGCTCATTTAACATACCTTCCTGGCACACTTCCCAACACACGCCCCGGTGCACTTTGTGCCTGCCTTGAGGAATGGACACTGGGCACCTGGAGTAGAATTGTGTGAGGATGGTCTGAGATCTGGGGAAGGAAGGAGACAGACGGGCAAACTGACCATGCACGGCACATGTGCTAATAATTTAGGAAATCACAGAGTTAGGGGGCCACAGAAGGAACTGGGGAGACAGTATCTCCATGGAGAAGGGGAGTGGAATTCATTCGAGGAAAGCCCAAAGGAGAGGTGACTTTTGAATAGAGTTTTGGAAGATGAGTAAGAGTTTGGTGAGGATCTCCCTGAATGCCTTGTGTACCCAGGGAAGTTGCTGAGTATGGAAAGTGATTGAAGGTTCTTGGGGAAAAAGGAAAAGAAAAACAAAAGTTTGATGATATATGAGGGCTCGAAGGGGATGGGGCCGAACTAAGAACAACCAGGTTCAGGTGCAATGGGGGCCCTGGAAGGATTTTAAACAGAGGGGCAGTAACATGGCCCGTCCGTAGTTTGGGAAGGAAGGTCTCGGCGACTGCTGGAGGAGGATGACTGAAGCGACACAGTGAGGCATTTCTGGGCTAGTCCCAGCGGGAAACAAAGAGGCCTGAGCTGGGGCAGGGTGCTGGCAAGGGGCGGGAGAGGACAGACTCAGGAGGGGCCTAGAGGTGGCCGGCTGGCTGGGAAGGGTGGGAGAGAGGCGAGTGCCGGAGCGGGAAGCAGAGCTCAGACCTGCGTATTCCCAGACTGCTATCTAACGGTGCCCTCTCTGTGTGTGTGCTGAGGACGCGAAGGTAAACGAGTCTCAGCCAGCCACGGCGATCTTGTTCTGGTGAGGAAGAGAGTACTGAAAAAAATAGAGTATAATGAGCGACTTCAGAGAGGCCAGGGTCAAGTGTGTTGAGCAAGACGTAGGCACTGAAGACGATGCAGGAGAAGCTGGTTTGAACGTGCGGGTGGGATTTTAGTTTGAGGGACCACGTGAGCACAGCCTTGTTGGTGTGCAGCTGCTGGAAAAGCTATTGGACTCTGCAGCAGATGACGTCTGTTCTGGAGCAGATCAGTGAGGCTTGAAAGTCCCCAAGAGCCTCCTGTCCCAGAGTTCTTTAGATGCCGAGTCCTTGGGTTGATGGAGTTCCTGAGTCTTCTTACAGCATGTGCCATTCCAAACTGGGAGTCGCTCTGCACACAGCACCATTGCTGGCTACTGGGACCAAGATCTGCTCAGACAGTAAGAAATGGCAGCAGGTTTGGTTTACACATCTTAAAGTGAACGTGTCCCTGAAGAACAATTCATTGTTTTGTGCATGCACTCTCGTCACTCTGTCTCTAATGGTTTAATTCATACACCTATATGTATTTATTACCATCTCAGCCCATTGTTCAGACTAATTAGGAAGGCATTAGGCTGCGACAGCTCCGGTGCCTTGGGTTCCTGTGTGAGCAAACCAAAGCCCAAATCAGAGTGAATGACCATAGCCTGAGAAGATAAAACTGAAGCTTAGCCAATCAGAAACCGCCAACTAACCTCTAAAGAGAGATTTTACCAAAGAGAAACTCCCAATTAGCCTCTAACTATGGACTGTCAACGGGAACACCTTATAAACACTCCCCCCAGCATCCTTGGTGGAGCCCAGCTGCTTTTTGTCTGGTACTGCCCAATCCACGGATCGCTGTCTGCTCAAATAAACTCTTTAAAATTTTAATGTGCCTAAGTTTATCTTTTAACACCGTCCTCTGAACTGAGCCATTTCTTTCTTTAATTCATACTAGCATTGATGACTCGTCTCCCCGCAAGACTCCTAATCTCACTTCCTTTAACCTGACGCCCTTTGAAGCACACCTGTCCCTCAGCGTCCTTGGGGGGTTGCTTTCAGGACCCCCGAAGACACTGAAGTCTTTCTATGTTCTCCCTCATATAAAACGGTGTAACATTTCTACATAACCTCCTCTGTACTTTAAATTATCCCTACATTACTTATACCTAATACAACGTAAATGCTATAGAAATAGTTGTACCATGTGCTTTTTATTTGTATTTTGTACCATTATTGTTATTGGTTTTTTTTACCCTGAGTATTTTCAGTCCACTGTAGGTTGGATCCCGAGACAGAGGGGCGAATTTAAGGGGCAAGCAGTGGCTACGTATTATCTTTTTTTGTGTCGAATATCCCTGCTTTGTTTAACCATTCCTCAAAGATTTAGTTTCTCATAGAATTGACGTCACACCTTGGTCATTTACCTGGGCAGAATCCAGCTTGTAACAATTCCTCCTGGAACGATGGGCTTGTTTAGAACTTGGCAAGTGTCACGTTATAAGGAACACAGTGGAAGGGTCACGGCAGTCAACGGGACTAGTCCGAGCTGACGCTCTTTCAGCGTTTCAGTCACACGCGATCGCTTTCGAGCCTGCGGTGGGCTCCCTCAGCACAGAAGCAGCGAAGGGCCCGCGAAGGCTGGGGAGTGCCCGAGCTGCCTGCAGCCTCGCCCCCCCCTGAGCGGCTGCCACTGTCCCACCCTGGGAAGCTGAGTCAGGGGTTAGGTGCGAGCCAGACATT
>CAUYSK010000891.1:0-29633 GCA_963575035.1 Avahi laniger
CCAAGTGCTTACTATAAATCTCCACTTGTATGTCTCATGAGTACTCAGATGCAAAGTGTCTAAAAGTATACTTCTGATCTTATTCCCAAGCCCTCATCTTCTCCTGTGGCATGCTCAGTACAGTTGCTCAGATTGTGCCACGGGATCATGACTGAAATATGCCCTCTCTTTTATTCTTGATATCTAATGTAAAAATCCAGATGACAAGGACTATGTCTCAGTTATATTCCTAGTAACTAGCATACATTCAATCTTTTATTAAATCTTCATTAAAGTACTTATTTAACAAATGTTTATGAGTCTCTACCATATGTCAAGCATGGTTCTGGGTGCTAGAGACAGAGTAATGAACATAACAGACAAAAATCCCTGCTTTAAGCTGCTTAAGTTTTAGTGGGGAGACACTGACTAAAAAAATGAGCAAAATGTGTGGTCATTCATTGCAATAAACCCCATGCGGAACAGTGAAATGCAGAAGGCACTAGAAAATTGTTTGCGTTTTGGGGGAATATTGTTGGCTACTAGTTTAAATACTGTGGTCAGGGAGATACAATGGACCTGAGGGATAGAGTTATATGGACAGAGGGAACAACCAACAAAACACCCAGAGGGAGGAATTTGGTTTCTGTTTGTGAGAAATTGACAGGGAGTCAGTTTAGATAGAGTGGACTAAAGGAGGAGACCAAATAGGTAGATGAGGGTCAAATTGCACAGGGCCTTGTAATTCATTGTCAAGATTTTGCTTTCTATTCTCAGTGAGTCGTGAAGCCCTGCAGAGCTTTTGTGTATGTATGGCAGTGACATGACTGGCCTGCCATATTTAAATTGGTCACTCTGGCTACTGCATTTGAGCTATAGGGAAATATGGACAGAAGCAAGGAGTCCCCCTCCCTGCCCCTAGGTAGCCATTACAATTATCCAAAATGGAGATGGGGTAGCTTGGGCTTCTGTATAGGAGATGGGGGAAAATGGTTGGATTTTAGGGCTGACAAGATAAGCTGATCAGTTGCTAGTTGCTAATGAGAGAAAGTGGGTGGCAAGGACACCTCCAAGGTTTTTGGCTTAAAAAACTGGCAGTATGGAGTTGACATTAACTGAGATAGGGAAGCCACACTGTATTCTGTAAATGAACAAAGCATTTTTACACTTCTGTGCTTTGGTCAGCTTCTTGTTGTGTTTTTCCCTTATAATACTGTCCATTCCTCATCCCACTGTCTGTGTGTAATCTTCTGGAGAAATTAATTTCTAACTAATCTTCTAGAGAAATTAATTTCTCTCTCTTCTGAGCTTACAAAGTTCTCTATTTGTGTATTTTAATGAACTCTTTTTAACTTTTATTACATTGCAATATAATTGATTTCACATATTTTTGTCTTATCCTTTAGAAGTGAACCCTTTGAGAAATGGGACCAAGATTTATTCATGTTAGACTTCCATTTCCTAGTACTTTGATGGGCACAAAATAACTTTCAATAAATTATTTTAAATGCCTGAAGGGAAAATGTTAAAATATAATGGTTAAATATTTTAGCAGTTGGTTTTCTAATATTACATATTATTCCAAAGCCTATGCACTGTCTTCCAAAGCCTACGCTATGCGCTGTCTACATCAGCCACACATCTTGAAGTAAATATTGATTTTCCATCTCCACTGGTTCTACTCAGGATTTAATTAGTAGTAAACAATTAGGTTTCATGCTTAACTCATCAAAATTTATAGCCTCTTGTCAGGGTAGCATTGTGAGAGATTATACATCCATTTCCTTAGTCTCTTCTAGGAAAACATGGAATGGCAAAGTAGGATTGATTCTGGGTAAGAGTGAAAGCATGTAGTTTATATCATCAGGCATGTTCAGAAGGAACATTAGGACTGTATTTCTACCTCTTGATCTCTGCCTTTCGATTGTGATTTTGAGTATTTTTGATTCAGAAAAACAAAGTAAGAACACAATTACCTTCTCAAGTTACCCATCCCTCCTCAGTAATTTCCAAATCCCTTGTTTAAGCTCCTGGGTTCGTACTCCATAGACAATGGGGTTCAGAGCTGCAGGAATTACATGGTGTAGGACATTAAGTAAGACAGGGATATCAGGGGAAACCTTTTTCTTGGCCATATGGGTAAAAACAAAAACCAGCAAGATGGTGCTAAAAAAGAGGATGAGAATGAAGTGAGAGCCACAAGTGCTGAGAGCTTTGGCAGCTGCCCCTTTTGCCTTGAGTCTAAGAACAGCATGGAGGATGAAAATATAGGAGAAAGAGATGAGGATGAGGTCAGATCCTATAAGCGTCCAGGCCACAATTAACTGGTAGATTCGATTAAGGGCAACATTATCACAGGAGAGCTTGGATACAGAAAGATTAGCACAGATACAGTTCTCAATTATATTTTTTCCACAATAGTGGAGATGGGCAGAGAGGATGGGGATAGGTGCAGTGAAAAAAGTGTTGCGGGCCAAGATGAAGACAATAGCCTTTGCCACAAACTGGTTTGTAATGACGGATGGGTAATGCAGAGGCTTGCAGATGGCCACATAGCGATCATAGGCCATAGCCAGGAAGGTGCATGATTCCATAGGCAGGAAGTTATTCATAATGAACATTTGGAGGAAACAGGCAGAGAAACTGATGGGCCTGAGGTCAAACCAGAAGATAGACAGGACCTTGGGGATGACGGTGAGGCAGAGGACAATGTCCAGCAGGGAGACGAGGCTGAGCAGGTAGTACATGGGCTGTTGCAGAGCGGGCTCCAGCCAGATGGTGATCAGGAGGGTGGCATTGGCCCCCATGGCCAGTAGGAAGAGGAGGCTGAGGGGCAGGGATAGCCAGCGCTGCCAGGTGGGAGACCTGGCAAAACAGTTCAGGAGGAATTCAGAGACTTCAATAGGGAGGGAGCTGTTGCTATAAAGTAGCATTGCCAGTGACTTTAGTGAGGTAGATGTCTTTAGGTACCTGAGGTAGAGAGAAAGAGTTAATTCTATCACAGTCTCTGATGGGTATATACTTAAACTATGAGATTCATAGGGTTACGGACAAAACCCATGTCATTCACCCCATAGCCCTTGTGCCTAACACATTTTTGACAGAAAAGAGGTGGCCATAAAATATATAAAATGATGTTTCACCGTCTTTGTTCTTTCATCTGTGTTTCATCTGACACATTCTCTTGGATGAATTTATGTTTTCAATCTCTTTGCTTGATTAATATTTAATAAATCATAAATTATTTAAACATAAAGCATTACTTAAATGAAACAGTAAAAATAGAAAAAGCTGAGAAAACATTTCAGTCTAATGTATAGAAATACATTCTAAATGCCAGACACTATCAAATTTTAAGGAAGTAAAAGCTGAGAGTATCCAGAAGCATGATGGACTGGGTATAAAGAACAAATCTCCTGATGGAAATAAATAACAATCATATCTATATCTATGTCTATATCTTTATTTTTTATTGTTAAAATTTTAATTTGAAGTACTTTCAACTTACAGAAAATTGTATGTAAAAATAGTAAAAAGAATTTTCACATGCCCTTTATCAAGATTCATCTTTTGTGAACATCTTGTTATAGTTACTTTATCATTCTTCTCTCTTTCTACACACACACACACACACACACACACACACACACACAAACACAATCTTATCTATACTCATACCCACACCCATAGCCACACCCACACCCATGCCTATATTTATACCTGTACCTATACCTATACCTCTTCCTCTACCTCTAACTATACCTATGCTATAGCTACACTTGAATGCCTTGAATACATTCATGAGCAGACAAACAAAAAATAATTCTCAGGATTGAGTGTAATCCAGACATTAAAATCAAATATTGAGGTTGGCTTTCAACTGAACGGCATTTGTGGCATTAAATGAATTTAAGCATATTGTACAATAGATCTCTTGAACTTATTTCTCCTATCTAACTGAAATTTTTTATCCTTTGACCAACATCACCTATCCCCTCACCCCAAACACCCCAGGCCCTGGTAAACGCCATTCTATTCTCTACTTTTAATGCGGAAGTTAATTAGCTAGATTTAGTGTTTCCACGATGTATATATACTTCAAAATGGCATGTTGTACATGGTAAACACATACAATTTTATCTGTCAATTAAAAAAATCCAGATTCTAGGAGATGGGGTATCTATTAAATCCCACACAGATACCACATAGTCCGACATAGACGGGATTCTATAGCACCACACCTGGAGAGAAGGTGTGCCCTAGAAATAAACCTGCTCTTCCACCTCCACCCTCATGCCTACCTGCAACTTTAAAAAAACTGGCCATCTCCAAGGTTGTTATAGTGGAAAAAGTGTCCTTGTAAATACTGAACCATGGTTGGTCCTCATGTGACTTTGCAGCCTGATTTCACACCAGTTGCTCAAAAGGAATTTAAAGTTATCTTGGATTGTCCATGGCACCAGAAAATGATAGAATTAAGTCCAAATCCATTTTTGAGGAACCAAATTTTATCTTAGGCATCAGAGAATTTTAATATACAACCTTCTGAAGAAATCAATCTATTTGCAGTAAAAAATAATTAATTAAAAAAGAAAAAAATAATCATGAGTAAAGTCCACAGAAGTAGAATGCAACACACAAAAAATTGGTGTTATTTGATAAGAATATTGAACAAATTTCCTGACTGGATTTTAAGAAATGAAAGATAAGCCTGAAAACATAAGAAAAGGATAACCATACTTAAGACTGTCATATCTCTTAAAAATGAAAAATTATAATAATTAACATTAAAATTGTATGAGATATGTTTAATAGTAATTAAGCCACAATTGATGAGATAATTAGCAAACTAGAAGACAGAACTGGAGAATTTTTAGAATTAATTTTCAATGAACACACAGAAAATGTGAAAGTGTGAACAACGGCATGGAATTCTGATTTGACTTAATTACTCCATTTTTTTATGTTTTATTGGGATTCAGAAGATAAAGTCTATAAATCAATGTTTTTTTCAGGGCACTGGAAGTTATCAAAAGTAACAAAGCAGATTTGTAAGAAAACCAGATGTATTTAAAAAATACAATAGGAATAATAATAACTCAAAGGGTGAATTTAACAACAGAGACAGCTAAAGAGAGTTAGTAAATTGTCAGAAGGAAGGTCAGAAGAAGCTTCCAGAGTGAAGATGCAGATAAAATAAAAACAGATGGAAAATACTGAAGAAAGTGTAAGAGAAATAGGAGTTAGAGTAAGAATGTCTAACACACATCTCATTAGAGCTCCAGATTGAAGAAGAGAGAGAATGAGGCAGGGGCTTTTGACCTTCTCATAAGAGATGAAACACTGTAGTCATCCTATTTAAGAATTCTAATAAATATCATGTAGGATAGGCAAAAAAAAAGATATACTTAAATGTATCTAGATTATTCTAAATGTACACTTAGATGTCATCTCATGGTCTAACTTCAGACACCAATGACAGAGGGAATATTTTAATCATCAATATGACTAATACAATCAGAAGAATAAGAATACTTTTTTGAAGAGTAATTTTACTCTCAAAGCACTCATGCTTCTCCTTCTAACCCCCTGAATTTATATCATTCTTCCTTCTTTTTTCCAATTGTTAGCTTTTTTTGCCCAGGTTAATGAGATTTCTCTGCCCATTTTATAGTTCCAAGTAGTCTACAGACAGCCTTTTAGGGCCAACACTTGAGGTCTCTAAGGGGCTGTTGCACACAGGGATCCTACCCAGTGATTTAAAGACTGTTGTTCTTGGTGTCTGGAGGAGCCATATCTGTGCAGAAGCTTTTCTCCATAATCTTTTTTGGGTATCAAATTGTACTATATGGGATTTTCATTAATCTTGAAAATATATTGGGTATGACATCAAACTTGTTCAGTAGGGCCTGGAAATGAGAGAGGGGTAAGAAGTGATAAATAATGACAAAGGGAAGAGAGATAGTTATTGACTAGAAAATGGTGCTATAAGTTTGCTTCCCCTTGGTGTCTTATTGGTCAGGGGGAAGCTGGATATAGTGAGGGTAAATCTAGGTTCAATAAGTGGAAGAAAGACTGAGAGAGTGAGTAGAAGAAATGGGGAGAACAGAGGCATATGTACCCAGAAAATAGATGGTGTGGAAAAGATGGCAAAAGAGAAAACTGAAATTAGAACAAAAGAGATTGTCCTGAGAATAGGACAAAGGAAGCAAAGAGGAGGAAAAAGCAGACAAAGGAGCAGATGCTTTTAAAAAATAGAAAAAGGAAGGAAAAGGCAAACTAATGAAGATTTCGAATTAATAATGATCAAGAGAGGGTGACTGGGGACCTTTTCTCCCTTCCGAATCTGCATTCTCCTTCACGCCAAAAGAGTTCAATGAACGCTGCTCAAGATATTTCCGATCTGATACACTACTTCTGACCTCTGAACTCCCCACCCAAACTCCTTTCCAGGGAGAACAAAACTCTGGGCTCAGACTTGGAACAATCATCTCCAACTGGTCCCACACCATTTCTCCGCTCAAATGCTTTCTGCCACTTCCCTTTAAGCCCCAATCCTCATACTTCAATTCTACAGTCTTTTAAGCTGGAAGCTCAGCTCTAGTCTCACCACAATTCCTGTTCTAGCCAGGTGTCCTATATCATAGTGGTGTCTTGGAGCCTTCATTTTCCCATGGGGCCAAACTTACTAGATGGAATCAGGGACCTCTCCCAGGGAGGGATATTCCTGGTGCTGTGTGTCTGAATCTTCTACTCCTGGGCTCTCAGAAAGGAGAGTTCATGTCTAACTTCAGCCACCTATGCTTCCCCAAGGAAAGACAGCATTGCTGTCCCTGAAGGGGCTGGAGAATCCAGAGTCCAGCATTCTCTTATCCCCAAGGGAGAGAGCTTTTCTCTCAGCTCTTCATGCCCTGTGACTCCCTAAATGAGGTTGCTATTTCCCCTAAAGGCATAGGAAGAGTCTGAGAGTTGATTACCTAGCACCAGTTGAATGGATAGAATGTGATACTTGGGACATACTTAGTATAATTCATTATACAAATGCAAAACCTTTGGCAAGGAGGTTAAGATAAAATGCTCGAGGGTACCAGGTTCTGATTTTCCAGAAATGTATTGATTAAAATGTACACATAATTTACATAAAACCAATCATATACACTCCTACACTGATAGTTTTCAGTAATTATAACATGCTGAGAGAAGCTCCCGAAGTTTTTAGTGTCTGTGACCAATAGTTCTACTTGAATGAAATGTTTCAGGAAGCCCTATTCTTGTGACACTTTTAATACAATAATCCAAGAAGATTGAATAAGCTTCATAATTTACTTCATCATTTACTCCCTCATTCCCTTCATAGTCAATTTTGTACATGTCGTATAGATAACTTTTTCAGTAAGACATTCCAAAATCTGTACAGATATTTTAATTTGGTTTGTTAATGAAGATAAACTTAATTTAATAATATTTAAACTAGCTAAGCCTCCTTTTTATCTTGTAAGATTGATTCATATTGGGGTGGTTGGAAGATAGATCAATTTTCATACCAATGACATATTATTAAGGTCAGTTTCATGACAACAATAGAATACTTGGTTCCTTAGAATCTTTTTGTGATTTATCATTTTCTTTATTTTGTTATTGTTCTAACAAAAATGCAATTACAAATTTTCTGTGACCTAATCAACATTTATTATTGATATTTACTTATAAAAAATAGTTCTGTTGAGTGTCTTCTGAGAGTGTATTTTCAGCATAAGAACTGCTGTATTGGTCTTGCCATACTTCACAGAAGGCCCTAATGTTGGAACCTGAGGCACAGGAGGCTTTTGAGTGATTCATTCCTTGTTTATTGCTTCTGTAGAGATCAGTTCAACATCAAAGTCTTGTCTTCTGCACAAGGCCAGTGACATTTTCAGGACAGGACCTGTTATTGGTTGAACAGTGTTAGGTAAAACTCTAATGATAATCCAATGACTTCATTTCAATAATAGAGGGTGGCTGACCTTCACACAGCTCACAAATTACTTTAGAATTCTGATGCACAAATTCTTGGGTTTCTATTCAAGCCTTGCTTGCACTGTCCTAAATATTTATGTGTTTATCCTGCAGTGTAATACTTTTATTTTCCCAGGCTTCAAGAATTGCAATTAGAGACTGCAATTTTCACTGCTCTTATTCACACACTGGATCTCATCTCCACTAAAGAGTTGAGCAAATAAATTAAGGAGTTATTGAGTAATGGAGAGTTGTGAGTTGAGAAACAGCTGGTGCAAGGACAAGGCTAAAGCTCAAATTATTGATAAGGCTAAGGACATTAACTGACATAGATGTCTTCTTAAATAACTTGTGATACAGGGTTGGGGGAACAGATGGTTGCTACAAGTGAATGGTTAACCTATGGTTGTAGAGAAGCATTATCTGCCATCTAGAGATTGCAACACTCTGAGCCAATTTGGCTATGGGACCAGTGAGTGAACAGGTAACAAGAGGATTTCTTCTTATGGCAATACCTCCCATAACTCACAAATTGTTCCTCTGAGGCATTTCCACTAGAGGTTCTCCTTGGCTACATAACACCAGCAAAACACTAATAGACCCAGTTGTATTATTTATCAAGGAGGGGCAAAGAAGGGTAGCATAATGAATGGCTAATAAATAATAATATTTATTGAACATATTTTACGTAGTTTGCATGCTTTTTTCTTTCTTAAACTCTATGAAGTAAATTGTATTATTTGCTCCATTTTATAGATGGAATATCAATGCTCAAAGAGATTAAGCAAATTGTCTATCATCAAAAAGCAATAATTGGAGAAGACAGGGTTAGAGAGTATATCAATGTGATTTCAAAGAACTCTAGTAATATTATATCTCAGTCTCAAGCAGTGCCTATGGAACGAGCAGTCATTTGCAAGACAATGTAGATATCCGTAATCTGTGGATACATAAACTATTAAAGACAGACCTAATAGATTTTATCTGTCCTACTTTTTGAAAGTCATTTTTTTCAGTAATCATTTTATTAAAACATATTACAATGTATACTTTATTAAAATATACTATGAAGAGTGCAGTGAGGATGGCTTTCATGGGCTTTTAACTGTAAATTTAACTTTATAGAGGTTTCTGAAGACAATACATCTTCAAAAATTACTATGATTATGACTAAATCATTTATATTAGCTGCCAAAATTTTAAATAATGATTAATTTTCAAAATAGTCACTATCTCATTACATATAATTATCTGATCAGTGTTATAAAACTGTCTGAAATAAACATGAAAGAACACTGTATGTAAACCATGTCATCCAAAGTTCAGCAGTGGTTGCAGTAACACTTCAGGACAGAACTAGTTCTCTGGTCTAATTTCACAGAGGTTCTAGCTATTGTTTTGTGTTTTTATTTTTGGGTTTTCCCAGTGATTTTATGATTTATTCATCATCTTTTTCAATAATCTATTCTCTGCTTAAAACACCTAGAATTGTTTTTTTTGTCAGTGGTTGTAAGAATCTTGATTGAAATAAAAATTAAAGAGGTGTGATGGATATTTTGTGTAATAAATAAATGTTTTATTTAACAAAGATGAAAGACATTGTCTTGTGCTTTCATAAAAGAGGAAAAAGTGGTAGTTATACTAATGCTGGAGTTACCCTTCCTGGGTTAGAATTTTAGTTTCACTACTTGCCATATAGGAAGCATTTATCAAGTTTTGTTTTTTTAATTTGTTTGTGTACCTATTTCCTCCTCTGGAAAACAGTCATTAGCATGTATTTCATGTTTATTGTGTATATTAAATGATGTAACATAAACAGTACTAAACATAGTGCCTGACATATGGTACTTTGTAAACATTATTTGTCACTGTTAGTAGAAAGTACAATATAGAGAGGAAAAGGTATGCAATGAACCTTTCTTTAATATACAGTTGTGGTCATTTCCAAAGAAAGGGACTTTCTGGGTGCTATAGGAGCCTGCGATGGTGGAGCCTCATATAATCCTGAACGTCAGGCTAAGGCATTCTAAGTAAATCTAAGTAGGTTGAATGAGAAAGAGAAAGAATATTACCTAAGCAAAGAAGAATGAAAGGAATATCTCAGGCAGTGACAACTACACATGCAGGGGTTTTGTACTAGGTGAGAAAGCACATAGTGTTTTAAAAGCACAAAGAAGGACAATATTACTTTGAATAAAAACTGAGGAGTTTTTCATGATTTAATAGAAATCAACTCAAATCTCAATTTGTGCCCTCATCCATCAGAAAAAGCAGTATTAAATATGTTTTTCATTTTTAAAATAAATTTTTATTGCACAGTAAGTATAACATGCCTTGGAGAAAAACAGAAAATACAGACAAGCTAAAATAAAAATAAAAACACTACATTCCCACAAGCAATTTTAATACTTTAGTGTATATGCTTTTGTGTGTGTACATATTTTTTCAAAATGAGATCAGTTTAATAATTTGCTTTTTTAAATTAACAATATTTATCTAATTTCAGTAAATTTTTCTCTCATCTAATTCCTAGATCACATTTAAATTTTCTTTCAATCTAATTAAAATATTTTTTTATAGTTGGCTTTGCAAAATTAGTAATATCCTTTCAGGAACATTTCCTCCCATGTAATACCTAACTACAATCAAGTATTCTGTTGACCAAAGGATATTTTTCTATAACCAGTGTTCCCAAATCAGTAATTAATCCAGGACCACATATTGCTTCTGGTTATGTCCCTTAAGTCTTTTTAAATATGATACTTGAGAAAAAAATAAAAGATATTGGTTCATTGCATAAATCAGGGCACTTGAAGTGCAAAATTTCTGGATTTGAATGGTTGCTTCTCATGAAATCATTGAGGGTGTTCCCCTCAGCCTTGTATTTACTGCAAACTGGAATTTGTATTTGAAGGCTCAACGGATGCAAGTCAAACATTTTGGGCTAGTACACATCATATGTGATGTCGTATTATACTTTAGGTTTCCTTATATTAGATATAATATTATGTATTGTATCTAATGTAGATATGTATTGTATCTAACATAATAATACTAATGTTGACCACTGGATTAGTGATGATACACATGCTGTTTTTATCAAGTTGATTTTTTAAATAGACTTTATATAGTCTATTCCAATGCCTACCAATGTCATACATTCCTATTTTTTATCCCATTCACAGAAAACTAATTTTGGTTTCCAAATATGCTCAACTTTTTTCCAGTAGCTTTGTATCTTAGAACACATGGTTATGGTGTATGAGCAGAATATGAGGCTGGTATGAGATAAAGCAATGGGATAGGCTGGAGCCAGAATGGGAACATCCTTGAATACTAAAATGAAGAAAGTGAAGTTCACAAGGGTGCCTTGGATATTTTTAAGGACAGTGACAATATCAGATCTGGGTTTTTAAAAAGATCACTCTGGTAAGACTACAGCAGGCAAAATAGGAGACAGAACAGTTTGGAGGCTGCCTAAGATCAGGAAGTTCTGAACTAAAGAAGTAGAAAAAAAAGGAAACAGGGTTAGTGAGGTATTTAAAAAAATATTTTTCAAATTTGCTGATTCTTTGCTTGCTCAAATCTGCATTTGAACTCCTCTAGTAAAATTTTCATTTGTTACTGTACATTTCAGCTCCAGAATTTCATTTGATTCCTTTTCATAATTTCTCGCTTTAGTGATATTCTAATTTTGTTCATACGTTGTTTTCTTTACTTCATTCATGTCTTGCTTTAGCTCTTTGAACAACTTCAAAACAGTTTTAAAGCCTTTGTCCCTTAAGCCAGACATCTGGGCTTCTTCAGGGACAGTTTCAGTTGATTTATTTGGTTCTTTTGAATGGGTCGTATTTTCCTGTTTCTTTGTATGCCTTGTGATTTTTTGCTGAACACTGAACATTTGAATCTTATAACGTGGTGATTCTGAAAATCAAATTTTTCTCCTGCCCCTAGGTTTGCTTTTTTTTTTTTTAATTGTCTCTGTGCTGGGGATCAGAATCAGCCTAAGGTAAAAGCGTAAAGTTTTCTCAGGTCTTTTCTGAGCCTGTGTATTTCCCTGGTTATAGGCAGTAGCTTTCTGCTTTCCCTTGCCTAAGTGTTTGCTTTTGAGTATCCTAATACTTAAATGACTGATTCCCAAATGGCGTAAAAGGGAAACAAACAAAAGAGATTCCGTTTGTTTAAAACCCCTGGAAATACAAACATTTTGGTTACATGTAATACTTTCGCCTTGCCCAAGCCAGGGCTACAAGCGTGTCCTTCCCTCATTAAAAAAAAAATAATAAAATAATAAACAATAAAATAAAACCCTTGGAAGCAGGTTTAGCTGGTGGGGGTTCACACATGGCGGCCGGCCTCTGTGCTTAAACCTGTGATGAAAAGCAGCAATCAGCAATCAGAAAGAACATAGCTGGTACTTGGAAGACAAAGTTCTTATTTCCCACTCTGGCTCCAGCAAGCCACACCAGCAACGTGTGGACACAGCTGCCTGCCACAGGGTTGAGGGTCTGTGAATGGGAAGCTGCTATCACATTAAAGGCTGACATTGAAATTTACCTCAATTTACCAGCTGAACTCTCCTGGAAGATGCAAACATTCAAAGAGAACCCAGAGTTCCAAAATACTTAGTTCAAAGACATTCTGACAGTGCAGTTGTTGTTCAGGTGGAGAGCGGGATTCCCCGTGATCCCCACTCCATCAAGGCTGAAGGGCAGAGGCGCCCTTCAGGCCCACGCAGGCAGCTGACCGTGGAGACCCAGCACCAGGTGAGCGGCTCACGAGAGGACTCCCGACAGCAGTGGGTCTTTTTCTAGTTCACACAGCCTGAGCTGTGGACGCTAATGAGCCAAGGCACCTCGGGGTAGCTGGCAGAGGCGCCAGCGCCAGGAGTCCTGGGCACTTCGTTCGCGCCCTGTCCGCAACCTGGAAAGTCCCTCCCAGGCCGCCGTTGTGCGCCGCGCCTTCCGATGGGCAGAGAGGACCATGGGACCTGGAAGTTGTCTGTGTCTGGCTGCTGTTCCAGTTCAACTGGACCCCTCTTTGGTTTGGGTTTCCTAGGGGCCGGACCTCCTGGAGGAGCAGAATCCTGGCAGCGGCCTTCCCCTGTGTTTGGAAGTCCCAAAACGGCCGGGCTGAGGTGCTCGGTGTCTCAAAATGGAGCCCCCTTGGGGCCCCGCATCTGCCGGCAACTGTGGGGTACGGGGGCCGAGAGGCTGGCCTAGGCCCCAGGACACTTGAGGAACCTTGGCCTTAATGTGTGTTGTTATTGCTTCTCTGACTCAACCACGCCTCCTTCAAGTCCAGATTTATTCAAATATTCCAATACGTGGTGAAAGGCCAGACATCTGGGAGGTTCTAATAGTCAAGAACCACTCCAGTTACTGAGCAGCATTTTTTCCCTTACAGTATTATAATTTCAAGTCAGCAAATCCATTTCTTCTCCTCTTCTTGTGCCTTTTTGTTTGTGGGAAGTATGACCTCTCCCTTTCCAATTCAAAGGCACTACATTTTGTTGCTTCTATTGTCCACTTAGCGTTAACTCTTCAAAGAACATAGGTTTTCCCAAAAGACAGGAAAAGATGTTGACTTTCTGTTCTCTATCAATTCTGAAAGGCAATGGAGAATTAAATATTTGGCTGCTTATTTGGAAACAAAATGGTGATCAGGATGGTGACATTGACCCCCTCAGGAGAAATAGGAAGTTGAACACATTCTATGCTGCCAGCTGGAGGACTTGACAAAACAGTTCCAGAGGAACTTGAAGACCTTAAAACAGCAGATGTTGCTAAGCAATAACATTGCATTGACCCTGTCTCAAAAGATGCCATCGAATAACTGAAAAAAGAAAAAACCCTTCATAAACAAATCATTAAAATGTGGGAAATCATGTAGAGGTTTTGTGGAAAGTATTATCATCATAAACTAATTAAAAATGTGTGAAATAAAAAATTAATCTGTTCAATCAGATTAATTGACAATCACATTGTTTAACCTGAGTGAAAAGATCGAATATGATTCATCTCTGCTTTTGGTGAAGTCGTTGCTTAAAGTAGGGTACAAAAACTTAAAGCAGAGTAATGCCAGTGTAATGTGGCTGCTATGGTTTGAATGTGTCTCCCAATGTTGGTGTGTTGGAAACTTAATTACCAATGCAACAGTGTTGAGAGGTGGGTCCTTTAAGAGGTGATTAAGTTATGAGGGCTTTGTCTTCATGAATGGATTACTGGTGTTATCATGGGAATGAGTTCATTATATAAGTGAGTTGGGCTTACCTCTTCCGCTCCTCCTACCCCTCCCTTTCTCTCTTTCTCTCCACATTCTTGCTCTCTTGCCTGCCCTTCCACCTTCTTCCAAGGGATGGCACAATACAAGGGCCCTCACCAGAAGCAGGCCATTTGACCTTGAACATACCAGCCTCCAGACCTGTGAGCCAAATAGACTTCTGTTGTTGTTAAATTACCTGGTCTCAGACATCCTGTTATAGCAGCACAAAATGAACTAAGACAGAAAATTGGTACTGGAAGTGAGGTTTTTGCTATAACAAATACCTGAAAATGTGAAACTAACTTTGAAACTGACTAATAGATAGAGGCTTGAAGAATTTGGAGTAGGCTACAAAAAGTCTAGATTGCTGTGAATGGAGCATTAAAGGCATTAATTATTTGTATTAGGAAAAAAAGAGGAGTCTCCAATAAATGATATAAGGTTCTGCCTTACAAAAGTAGGAAAGACGGACAAAACATATCCACAGAAAGTAGAAGGAGTAAATAATAAAAATAAGAGCAGAACCAATGAAATAAAAAATGAACAGGAAAAGACAAAAAAAATTAAACCAGAATATGCTACTTTGAAAAAAATCACAGAATGATACATTTCTCTGTATACTATCAAGTCAAAAAAGATAAAAGAAATACAAAAACAAATACACATGCATGTATGTACATATGTACACACCTATACACATGTATATACATGTACACATATGTATTCACACACGTGTGTATATATTACATATATATGTGTATATATATGTACGTGTATATATATATTATCATGACTTGAGGGGGCTGAGGACCAAGGGTCTTTAGGGTTGAGAATTCTTATGACTTACTCTGGGATCTCTTTTGTCCTGATTTCATAGATAACAGGGTTGAGTTCAAGTGGAACAACTGTATATAGATTGACCAGAAATATACAAATGTAGGCAGGGATGCTATGACCAAGCAGTGGATCAGAAGAGAAAAATACCTCTGGAATGAGGAAGATGAGCATGATACAGACATGTGAGACACAGGTATTGAGAACCTTGAATAGGACATTACATGATGGTAAACTGAACACTGTGTAGAGTATCTTCATATAACAGAAACTGATTGCAATAAGGTCAATGAATCCCACAAAAAAGACAACCATCCCAAACAAATTATTGGCCCTGATACTGGCATGGGAAAGATGGGCAGTGACCAGTGCTCACCATGGGTAAGGGGGATGATATGGGCACCACGAAATGACAAGAACAAGATTAAAAACACAAAATGGATGGTGAAGACTAAAGATTTCACTATCATGGCTATGCTTAGAACAGCTACCCGTTTGTTTGTGAAACTCATGATATATCTCAGGGATTGCAAATGGAGCATAATGGTCTATGGCCAGAATTGTCAGTACCCCAGACTCTGAGCCAAAGCACAGATAAATCATAAGCATCTGTATCATAAACCAGGCAGACACCAAAAAGTATTATTTCCCTGAAGTTAAACTAGAAGATACCCAGTATCTTGAGGATAGTAGCAGTGGACGGGCTTGGGTCAGTGGAGGCCAATATTGTCAGGAAGTAAAACATGGGCTTATGGAGACTATCCTCAGTACAAATATAAAGAGGATTAAAATGTTCCCCAGAAGGGCAATCAGATACAGAGCACATAAGGAAAAAACAATCCAGATGTGAAACTTCCAGGCCTGGCATTCCCAGAAGGACAAACGAGGAGGGATGGAATTGGGGGGTGTTGTGAAAGGTCATCTTCATGGTTTCTGGCCAATTTTTTCACACTGTGTTAAGACTTGAATCCCTTTCATATCATTTTTTCAGTTCATGGAGAGATGGTGTCAGTTCTCTGCCTTAATACTTAGCAGAAGATCCGGAATGGAAAGTGATAAAAGATTTAAAAGGCTCCCAAAAGCGGAACTCACCAGTTTCTTGACATCTGGTTTTTCTGTCTAAGGTATATCCCAAACCTGATGCTCTGCTACAGTCCTAGGTATGCTGTAGTTTTACTTACATTTTAGAGGGCCTCCTGTAATGTCATAGCGGAGAATGGATTGGAGAGGAAGGATTAGAGTTTGAAGTAAGGTGAATGAGAGATGATGCTAGCCTGGTCTAAGTAAATGATGATGGTGACAGAGAAAGTGATATATAAAATAAATTGGCAGAGAACAGTGTTTGATGTGATTTGGGGATAAAAAAGAGTGATATCATATTTGACTTCCAGGATTTTGTCTTGGGCAAATGAATGAATATTGGTACTATTCGCTGAGATACAGAATGTAATAGGAGACAGTTTTATTTATTTATTTGAATTGGTGAGTGTAGATGTTGACATCATTCTGAAAGATGTAGTTATGAACTTTATATTGAATCAAGTAGAGATTCTCAGTAGGCAGAATGCTGGTTAAGCTTCCATTGTGGTTGAAGCCCAATTTTTGGACATAAATGAGTTTATACAATATGAAAAATTCTATGCACTTGACTCTAGGAACCATAGGATCTCCATTGTCATTAAGTTGTGATATTAAGATATCATATTTTGTTCTTGTCCATGTTCAAAATATTTCAATATTTGGAAGGTTATATTGGGATGGGTATCAAATGGTAAATGAAACTCTCTGGGGTATTAAAGCCTCCTCAGGTAACTAAACAATCCATGATAAGGAAAGAGCCTATCTCAGAGAGGACAAATCACATATATTCAGGGAAAAATAAATCTCATAAATATGCTATGCCGGGAGTCATGGAACCTCTCCATATATTTATGCTCCTGCCTATCCAACTGTATTGTTCTAAAAATATTAAGTAGTTCAAACAATATAATTAAGCAAGTGGAATGTTTTCTATGGGACTTGGGCATATTTTAGGGTGGGAATTATTCTGTTTAGCACACCTGATATATTGTTTTCCTCTCTAAGCTACTTTTATAGGCAAGATCTGCATAAGTCATCCATAGTGGGCTTTTAAAAGAGACCAATTTTATTGGGCCTACATAGTATGAAGAAGGGTGTAGTGATGTCAACTAATCATAACCACTCACGTCTTCCAAATCCCTCCTTTGATCTCAATATCGGGGAGTTCTCCCATGGGATAAATATCATTACTATGGAAATTACAGTTGTGTTTCCTCTTAGATGGTGCCTTGGCTGCTACTCCTTACTCCATCAGGAGTTTGGTTCCCTTTTTGATGGAAAATCTGAGAAGTCAAATTGAGTCCCAAAGGGTTTTCTAAACAAGCAGGACATAGTATATGAGTGTCAAACTTTTTATAGTGCTTTTCCAGCCCTCTTGCTACCATAGTTGGGAATTTGTTTCTCTCTAGTTCGTTTCTGTATCAGAAGCAGTTATGTCTCATTGACAAATATGTGTCATATGCCTAAAATCAGTTTATTTCAAAGGATATCTAATTCTTATGGACTTAAATGCTTTGTTTTGTATGTTAAAGTCTCACTAAAAGTTAAAACATTTAGATGATCATTAGTAATTGTTTAACACAAATTTGTTCATTTCACTTCCTTTTTGCTGTCTATAAACAGATATTTCCTCTTGTTTTTTTATTTTTTTTATTTTTGTTTTTTTAAGACAGAGTCTCACTTTGTTGCCCTGGCTAGAGTGCAACCTCAAACTCCTGGGCTCAAGCGATTCTCCTGCCTCAGCCTCCCCTAGGAGCTGGGACTACAGGTACAAGGCACCATGCCCGGCTAATTTTTTTGTTTTTATTTTTAGCTGACTGGCTAAGATTTTTTTTAGTTTTAGTAGAAACGGGGTCTCGCTCTTGCTCAAGCTAGTCTCGAACTCCAGACCTCAAGCGATCCTCCCGCCTTGGCCTCCCAGAGTGCTGGGATTATAGGCATGAGCCACTGCACCTGGCCAGATATTTCCTCTTATTTTCTTATTTTTACTATGATGGAAATCTCAAATTAAGTTTAAGAAATCTTTTTTACAGGTGCATTCCCCTTCAAAGCACAACATTTGAAAAAGGGGAAATAAAGTTGCCATCTATGAGCTAAATAATCCAATGAATGCCATGGTTAGAAAGAGATATTTAAGGGTATCTAAAAGGGAATATAACAACCCTCATGCAAATAGGGGTAATGTGTTACTTGATTGAATCTAGCTACAAAAATAACAAAAGAAATCAAGCAGATGGGTGAGTTTTGTTTAATCGTATAAACACAGAAAAGAGGATAACATATATTAATCCATACCTAGATACAAGAATATAATTTCTTTGTCCTAAAGAAGCACTCCATTTAATGCAACCATGATGATGTGGATTGTGCTTGTTTAGCTGTGTTTTCAGGTGAAATTATGGAGAATCTTATTCTCATACATAATGATTAGTGAGCATCACAGTTGCTCCTGATGAAAAACATTCAGCTAGCAAATCTAGTGACTGTGTAAAAACCCAGTTTTCATTAGATTTGGAATTTTGAAATAATAGCAAAGTTGAATTCTTTTAGATTGGCCAGAAGCATGCTAATGTTTCCGAGACCTGGACTCAACCAAGATGACCAATATCCAGTGCTTAACACAACATTTGGCACAGAGCAGCAGACCTACTCCTTCTGAACCTTGCAGTGTTGATGGCTTTGTACAAATCCATTTTATAAAAAGCTCTAGAATACACATATAGTAGTAACATTCATTGGGTGTCGAGCAGGTGGGAATGGGGAGGAGGCGATGGCTATATTCACACCTAATGGGTGTGGTGCACACAGTCTGGGGAATGGACATGCTTGAAGCTCTGACTCCGGTAGAGCAAAGACAATATATGTAATGTAAACATTTGTATCCCCCATAATATGCTGAAATAAAAAAATTAAAAATTAAAAAATAAATAAAATAAAGTAAAATAAAAGAAAAAGCTCTAGAGATTGATGAACTCCATAAACAACTTTTCCTTGTTGGGACGTCTTTCATTACGCTCTGCTGTTTCAAGCATGCCCCATATGTTATAGCCCTTGGAACATGTGCTTGGTGATGAATGGAGTTGTCTCTTAGGTATTTTCTTCTATGCTGCTTAGAAATTACAGTCTTCTGTACTCATTTCCACTTGGATTTCTCACTTTCTGGGCCAAATGACATTTAGCAAAGCATCCGAAATGATGCAGGAAAGCCTTCAAATGGTAGAAGTTGTTAATATATGATATCAAAATTAAGTAGTCTGGTGGTTAAACATATTTGAAAAGAGTAGAGCGAGAAAAATTGAATAGATAAGAGCCTTTAAATATACAAATGTAAATATTCACACTCTAAAAAAATAAAATTTTAATAATTAAAATATTAAATAATAAGTTATAATTAAAAAGTGACATCTCATTTGGAAGATAATCTGCAGTGAATTTTTGTCATCTTCATTCATTATTAATTAATCTGTTTAGTTTTATTAACTCTTCTTTGTGTAAATTTCACAATTTCTATTTAGGAAATGATCAGCACTTTTTCTTTATATATTTACGTAAAGTATCATTTATTCAGTTTACTTCCTCCTGTCTCAGTTTATATTGCCATAACTTTAGCCCGGTTGTCTGCATATTCCTGCTCATCCTACCTTGACTTTCAACCAGGGTTCCATTTCCAATTAGGAGCCACATTCACATTTTTGTAGCTGCTAGAATACCCGAATAAATCGATTGTCTTACTTAGCTTCCATAGCCTAATGAAAATGACTTTATATTATTTCAGCAGCCACACTACTACAGTCTTCCCTAATGCTCACTCTAACAAGGACTGTGGGGAATAGACTTTCACTGAGTTTTTAAGCCCAGATAGAGCCCTCTTATAGTCTCCTGATTGAAATGCTCTCTGACAAAGGTAAGGGCCAAGAGATCCATAAAGAGCCCCGTGCATTGGGGTAATCTGAATTTGGAGACCTCATTTCAAACCATTTCAATTCTGTACACTAGTACTGGATTTAGTAAACTAAATCTATGTACACTGGAAGTCGCAACCATACTATAACTACATTTAATAAGCCCTCACTTTATTTATTCCCAAACCTTTTAATGTTTTAAAAGCTGCAAAGATTTTTCACAATAGTCTTTTCTTAATTCACAGTACCAAATTAATATCGATTTATAGCATTTTATGGGCAGGGGTATTGAAGCTCAAAGAGCTCTAGGTAAAATTCTCAGGTCAAACTTCCAGGTAAGGCCATAACCTGTATTTAAATTTAGATCATATGACTCCAAATTAATTTCTCTTGCCACTGTATCCTGCTTGGTTTTGATGAAATCCTACATTCTTTGTACAATTATGAACTTCAACTTCTGACATGTAAATGAAGAGAATCTACATGTAGAAGAGTTATTTAAGGCAATTACTGGGGTAACAAGTTTTTGTAAAACCTTTTACTCTCTTTAGGAATTTTGAAGTATTAGTGAGGTTTAAATGTGAGTATTTTTTGTATTTTTAATGGGGCAGAGTAGAGAGATTGTTTTGGAATCTTTGAGCTATGCTTTCCAACATGTACTGAAATTATAAGCAATGGTGGGAAATATAATGTGATTGGCTTGTGTGAGAATGCCAGGGGAATTTAACAAAAATGTTTCCGATGTTTACTTCTGTTCTGATCTCATTATTGTCTTACCAAACTATATGGAAGATTCACCATGAGGAATAATTGTCAATCGCTTTTATGGTTAAGCATCCTAAGTACCTGTTCTCTTATCTGTTTTGTCCTTACTCCACAGATAACAGGGTTAAGGGCAGGGGGAACAACCACGTACAGATTGGCCAGAAGAATGTGGATGTAATGAGGGATGTTGTGGCCAAAGTGGTGTGTCATGAAGGAAAAGAGGGCTGGCAGGTAGAAGGCCAACATGACACAGACATGGGAACCACATGTGCTGAGTGCCTTGAGCCAGGCATCCCAGGATGGGAGATGGAAGACTGCTCGGAGGATTTGGCTATAAGAAAATCCAATCACAGAAAGGTCTATGTATCCCACTGAGAAAGCAATCAAGCCATATATAACATTGACTCTAATATTGGCACAAGCTAACTTTGCCAAGCCCATATGTTCACAATAGGTATGGGGGATAATCTGGACACCACAGAAAGGCAATCTCAGGATGAGAAATATGAATGGAGTCACAAACACCAAAGTCCTGACTATGATGACTACACCCATAATGGCTATTACCTTGTTGGTAAGGATCATGCTATATCTCAGGGGGTTGCAGATGGCAATATAGCGATCTATGGCCATGACTGTTAGCACCACTGACTCCAGACCAGTACATATATGGATGGTATACATCTGTGTGATGCAGGCACCAAACAAAATCTCTCCAAGATTAAACCAGAAAATGCCTAGCATCTTGGGGATGGTGGCTGTAGACAAGCCCAGATCAGTGCAGGCCAACATGGCCAAGAAATAAAACATAGGTTGGTGGAGGCTGTGTTCAGTTTGTATCACAAACAGGATAGTGATGTTCCCTAGGAGGGCAATTAGATACACTGCAAAGAAGGGGAAGCCTATCCAGATGTGCACATCTTCCAGCCCTGGGATCCCTATTAGAAGGAAGGAGGAAGGGTGGAACTGTGTATTGTTGGTATGAAACATATTGGTGGACATTCGTTACAGACACATTTCTGGCAGGAGTTTTCTTGCTTCCGGTGAGAAACCCTAATTTCTTTCATAGTATGTTGCCTATCTCTTGAAGAAACAGAAAATCCATTCTTTAATTTCATAATACAGCAGAGATGACCTAGAAAGGGAATGTGGGGCACAGTTAAGAAGATAATCTCTCTTTGAAATATTTGCCTCACCTACATAGAAAACCATGTAGAAAATTTCCAAATACAGCAATCGTGCACTTCCCATGTCTTTTGTCCCTTCAGTCTCTAAGGAAGAACCTGCATATGACATTAAATTAACATATACTTATTACTAATAATACTTGTCAATCAGAATGTAAAGAATAACCAAGAGGAAGTGTGTGTGTGTGTGTGTGTGTGTGTGTGTGTTTATGTGAAATATCACTGGACTGGGATTGAGGTTGAGGGGTATGACACCTTCTCATGAAGTGGACCTGGAAAATTAAGAAGAAGCTATGTGGGAGGGGACCCAGTAAAGGTGGAGGATTGGGTAGCTAGTGTTTGGATCTGAGCTAAGGAATGAAATTAAGAAATAAAACACATTGGGAGACTATTACATAATTCCAGGGAAATAATGCTCCCTCCTAGAATTGCAAAGTCCTTTCATCCACTGTGTTATATTATGTTCCCTTTCCTGAACAGAAAACACTGGATATTCCCAGATATTTTGCAGAGCCTTTTGTGACTTATGGTCTTCTTTTCTGTCTTCTTCATGCGGTGTTATATTAATACAAATGGACAATCCTTTCATGCCACCTGGATAGTGGCAGTGCCAATGTCTCTATCCTCTTTAAAGGTATCAAGGTCAGATACTTGCCTCCCTGATACAGTGATAGACGATATGTGTTTAAGTTGGCAGTAGGATAGTTTACTGTCACAATTGAATCTATCTGGTGTGCCTTCAAGTGGAGTCTGGGTTGTAACTGACCCTGTGCTATAGATGCAGTCTATAACATGAGGAGCCTGTGAGGTACTTGGATATGTGCAAACGAGACTAGGACATGATTAGAAACTTTGCTGTTCCAGGCTGTATTCTGTTGTAGGCTCTGGGCCCTGCGTGGAATACATACAGTGATTAGGTTTGTTGAATCCCAGACAGTGCCATATCTAGAGCAGTGGCATGTGTTGTGTTGTTTTGATGCTCCCTTGAGTGCAATTGATTCTAAATTTTGTGGTACCAATCTTAAAGAAAAAAAATACCCCGTGACTTGGCTATAACACAGGCCCCAAGACCTGCTGTGGAAGTATAATGGCATGTAGCATTTAGATTAGTATATGCCCAGATTGTGTCCAATTTTCTTTAATAATATAGTGTTGAAGTCACTTCCAAAGATGTGTCATGATTCTGCTGAAGAGAGGGAAGCTACTTTATAATTTGTTCACTCCCTAGATTGTATCAGTCCAGTCTTTTTCTCATTATGGACACTGATCATATCAAAGTCAGTATCACTACCTTTCATCCACGACCATTAATTAAATTCACCTTTCTATTTACCTCAACCCTTGCCCCAGCACCCAATACTAGAAAATTCTTTTAATTTCAATCTCTACTAAGAAAGAATAATAACTTAGATTGTGTTAGAAGAAAAAAAGTGTAATCGAAGTTATGTGCCAGGAACTTTCTCAGTGCTTTACAAATACTATTTTATTTAAAGATTAAAACAGATCTGAGATTGGCACTTCTGTCCCCATTTACAGAGAAAGTAAATGAGGCTCAGGCCAAAGGATTAAAAACTGTATCTTAATCAATAGCTATTGCAAATAATCAGTATATAAACTGATTTTATATGTAAACTGGAGGTAATAACATTGATCTCATGGTCAGTACATCACATAGGGCTGCTCTGAAAATTAGAAGTTATAGACATATGATATGCTTTCTCTACCTTGCAAATAGATTTAAGGAACTGTCATCATCATCATTATTTATTTATTTATTTATTTTTTGAAACAGAGTCTGGCTCTGTTGCCCGGGCTAGAGTGCCGTGGCGTCAGCCTAGCTCACAGCAACCTCAAACTCCTGGGCTCAAGAAATCCTCCTGCCTCAGCCTCCCGAGCTGGGACTACAGGCATACAACACCATGCCCAGATAATTTTTTCTGTATATATATATTTTTAGTTGTCCAGATAATTTCTTTCTATTTTTTTTTTTAGTGGAGACGAGGTCTCACTCTTGTTCAGGCTGATCTCAAACTCCTGACCTTGAGCGATCCACCTGCCTCAGCCTCCCAGAGTGCTAAGATTACAAGCCTGAGCCACCGTGTCCAGCCCATCATCATTATTATTACTGATGATAAGGTGGAGAAATATTTTCCCAGACCATATATTTTCATCCCATTGTCATTTACTGTCTTTAAATCCTTATTGTTTCTCATGAAATATGTTTAGTATTTCTATTAATGTATAACATCTTTCCAGTTACAATGATTTGAAAACTTAGAATAATTTTTCATTCTAATTTTTTCTTCTTCTCTAATTAATTATTGTGCCCTATTCTGTTTTTGAAATTTCTATTTCTATATTATTTCATTTTTATATCTATTTTTTATTTTCACTTATATATTTCAGTGATCAACATTGTTAATCTGAACTATTACCAAATTGTACTACTTGATTTTTTTCAGTTTTTGTATTTCTTCCAATCTAATACTTCTAGAGGGGTCAATCATAAATGCCAATAAGATAATCACCACCCAATGGTGGAATACAATTATTATTGGCTTGAAACATTTAATTTCTACATGGTTATTCACAAAGATTAAAAATACACGAAGATTATATATATCATAATAGTATTAATTGTTTTAATGAGTACTCTATAGAGAGAACTTTGTTGGCAGAAAAATTAAAGTACAGAGCTAAATTATTTAATCTGTCAGTGAAATAAGCAAGAATAAGGAGTGTCTAAATTTGGCCGGGCGTGGTGGCTCACGCCTGTAATCCTAGCACTCTGGGAGGCCGAGGCGGGCGGATTGTTTGAACTCAGGAGTTTGAAACCAGCCTGAGCAAGAGCGAGACCCCGTCTCTACTAAAAATAGAAAGAAATTAATCGGACAACTAAAAATATATAGAAAAAATTAGCCAGGAATAGTGTCGCATGCTTGTAGTCCCAGCTACTCGGGAGGCTGAGGCAGAAGGATTGCTTGAGCCCAGGAGTTTGAGGTTGCTGTGAGCTAGGATGACGCCATGGCACTCTAGCCCAGGCAAGACAGTGAGACTCTGTCTCAAAAAAAAAAAAAAGAATGCAGTGGGAAAAATTCAGCTAAACGAGCAAAGCTTATGTTTAATTTTATATTTTCACCATTTCCTGTGAGTATAAATCCAGGTCCTCTTCTGTGATATGCAACTTCCAATCCAACGGCTATTACTTTAACCTTAATGCTGTACTTGTTACAAGAGTTATATTTTATAAAATATTAGCTTTGGCAAATTGTATTGTTCACTTAAAATTTTAAACTAATTTTGGTGTAGGAATTTGAAATTGCTCACTAACTTTTACACAATTAACCATTGAACACACAATGACCTTAGTAATCTTGCCATAATTAAACTCAACAATTGAAAGAATGTATAATGATTCTCTTGTCAATGAAGAAAAACATTTCTAGACTCAGAATCTAAGATAACCTTTTCTCTTTATTAAACATATAAATAAAATAAAATTGTTTTTCTTATCAGATTCTTTATCATAAATAAGTAAAATCTTCATTTTCTGGGACACAAACTATAGCCCATGGGACAAATCTGGCCTACCACTTGTTTTTATAAATAAAATGTTGTTGGAACACAGTCATTCCCATTCGTTGATGTATTGTCTTGGCTACTTTTGCTCTATAGTGGCTGAGTTGAGCAGTTGTAATAGAGACCTTATGCCTGCCAAAGCTAATATTTACTCTTTCTCCCTTTATAGGAAAAGTTTGTCGACCTCTGATCCATGAGAATAAAACTTCAATAGTGTTCCACATTCTCATGAAAAAAGGCAGTTTCATAAAATGACACTGAAGATTCTTAAATACTAACTCTAACCTATATTTATAGTATTATCTTCTCCACACTGTGGTCAAACTTACTTCAAATTTTCTGCATTCTTTCTTCTCCATGTCTTTCTTTGTATTTCCTTTCATGAAGAGACTTTGTCTTCTAGCTTCCATCACCAAAATAGTATTAATACCTAGCCTAGATTTAATAACATGCAATTCACAAAGCCTTCCTTACTCTTCTTATTTCAGGATTATTTATTCTTTTTGTTATTTTCCAAAGGTCTGTGTCTTTCTCTGCTACATTAGTTATCACTGGTTATCAGTGATTTTCAAAACGTGTTTTCTGGACCAGCAGCATCAGCATTACCTGGTAACTTGTTTTAAATGCAACTTTCTGCATTTGTAACATCTTAATCAGAAACTTTGGGGATCAGGCCAAATAATCTGTTAATAAGCCTCAGAGCGATTCTGGTGCTCTCTTCAGTTTGAGAATCACTGGTAGATATCTCCCATTAGGTTATAATTTCCTTGAGGTCAAAACTAATGTCATATTTACCTCCCTGATAACATAATTTTTTATGCTGGAATCAGCATTAATTAGCAAATGACTATTGAAAGTTGAGTGGAAATTAACAGTCTTTCCTTTTGTTATATACAATATCTTAGGTTAAGTTCCTAAAAATATATCTGAGATATAGAATGGTGGACAGAACGATTCTTGAGAAGTGCTTTTGGAAAATATACTTATAAAGAAGTCAGTAAGATAGAATTGGGACAAAGGAGAAGCTGCCCGATCATGTGGTTACATCTGAGGCCTCCATTGAAACTATAGGAAGCTCGGGAGCTGGTATACTCCCTCTAAATTGACCCACAATGAGGCAAACAAGCCATAAGCCAATTCTCTGTATGTCTATGTTATCCAGCCATTGGCCTGGGCTACCCCTTGTGATGAGATTTGACTTTAGGTGAAGCAGTTCTTTGGATCTGAGGGCAATTCCAGGAGGGGTGCAAGTGTGATTTCTCAGCATCTGATATTCCCAACAGTTAGTGATAGGTACATAGGTTCTGAAAAGCAGATCCGGGAGGTGTATCACACTATATACTACAGATAGCATTGTGCCTCTTTTCTCTCTTGGTCTTGTCTTCTCCTTTGGTCTTGGGAAACTTCCTCCTTCCTTATTTATTTTTCTGCTTTTGAACCTTGCTCTTCACTTTGTTCTCTTTCTCCACATGCAAATATTTTCAGTATTTCTTGTACCAGGAGTAAAACTTTAATTTGCTACTGAATGTGGCTTAAAATAAAATTCATATTAATCCTAATTCAACAAAAAATATTCTCAAGTGCATCAAACACAATACCCATTCCCAGCAAACACACACACACACACACACACACACACACACACACACACACACACTTTGGTATACTGCAGAAAGGCTTACGGAATCTCAGTTCACTCTAAATAAATTTTCCTTAAGATCATATGCTCTCAGTTTTTGCTTTTTCTGAACTTGAGATAGAATCTCATGCAGTCCTCATAACACCAGCTTTTCTGTCATTTGGAAACCAGAAATAATTAAGAATTTCAAGTGTGGTATAGCTGCAACCAGGGAATGGTCTGTTAACATTCTTCTCATATTTATGGAATGCTTGTCTCTCTTGGATTTTAAAATACTCCTCCATTCTTTTTTCTTCTAAGCGTCGTAATGCTCCTTGAAGTTTGCTTATTCATTGTCTTCCTTAATCATGCCCTTAGTAACATTTTGTTCTTAACTACAGTCTCTCCTTACCCAGTATACCTCACAAGGGTAAATCCATTTACTTATCTGACTGCAAATACCACATTTTTTCCTGGTGATTATCACAAATATGTTTCTAGCAGAGTTTTCCCCCAGTGCTCTCTATATTAGTATCTCTAACTTCTTACAAGATGTCTTCTGGAAGTACAACTGAGGCACATTTTATTTAACAAGCTTGGTTACAAGTTGATTACCTCTGCTCTGAAACCATTTCTTCTCAATTTTCTTCAATCCTAGTTAATGGTGTTATGTATACACTATCCCAGGAAGGCAACCTTGGAAATATCCTCAGTACTTTCCTCTTCTTTATATTCCCTCACTCCTCATATGCAAACACTTTAATTCCTGTCAATTCTCCATTCAAGTACACCTAAATACCACTAGGTGCCTAGTACTAATATTAATTCAAGGTACTGGGTAGGAAAAATCAAACCCAAGACCTGTTCTCATGGGTCATATAATCTAGTGAGGGAGACTGACATTAATCAAATTACTTAAATAAATGTAAAGTAGCAACTGGGCTACAAGGAAGAGTTATTTTACCTAAGAGCTTATCTAACCTGGTCAGGGCCCATGGGAATGCTTTCCTGAGGAAGTGTTAACTGAATTGATAGCTGGAGGATAAGAATCACTGATAAGTGGGAGAGGGGAATGGGGAGAGAAAAATATTTCTAGTTAATAGGATGAGGATGTGCAAAGACTGAGTGGTAGGAAATGACATGACAAATAGAGTGTGAAAGATCAGTGTGACTAGGGCTTAGAAAGAAAACACAGGTAAATGAGATGAGAGAGGAGTAGGAAAAAATCATGCAGGACCTTCGATAATTTTAAGGAGTTTTATCTTTATCTTAGAAAAAATGGGAAGAAACTGTAAGATTTTAAGCTTTATTGTAATATGATCCAATTTTCAATTCAAAAATATCACTCTGGTTGCACTGTCAAAAATTATTAATGTCAGCAAGCACATTTGCAATCAGATCAGTTAGAAGATTATCACAGATGTCCAGAGTAAACATGATATTATCTTGTACTGTGCCATTAGTGATGCAGATTGATTGAAGTGGGTCAATTTTAAAATTGTTTAATAAGGCTAATCCTCATAAATAGCACATCAATAATATAATTCACCATAATCAAGTGAGTTTCATCCTGGGGATACAAGGATATTTCAACATACATAAGGCCATAAATGTGATTCACCACATAAACAGAACTAAAAACAAAAACCATATAATCATCTCAATAGATGTGGAAAAAAAATTGATAAAATTCCGCATACGTTCATGATAAAAACCCTCAAAAAACTCAGCATAGAAGGAACGCATCTCAAACTAATGAAAACCATATAGGACACACCCACATAAAGCACATCCTGAATGGGGAAAAGTTGAAAGCATTCCCCCTAAGAACTGGAACAAGACAAAGTTGCCCACTTTCACCACTTTCATTCAATGTAGTACTGGAAATCCTAGCCAGATCCATCAGGCAAGAGAAATGAAGGGCATCCAAATTGGAAAAGAGAAAGTCAAAATATCTATTCACTGACAATAGTGATCTTATATCTAGAAAACGTTAAGGACTCCTGAAAGACTCCTAGATTTGATAGACGAATTCAGCAAATTCTTAGATTATAAAATCTATGTACAAAAATTGACGGAATTTCTGTATAATAACAACAACCAAGCTGAGAACCAAATCAATAACTCAAATCCATTTACAAAAGCTGCAAAAGATGCCTACTGTTCTATAGCACTGTAGCGCGGTTATAGTTATTAATAACTCTTACTTACTGTATATTTTCAAATAGCTAGAAGAGAGGATTTTGAATGTTCCCAACAAAAAGAAATCATGAAGGTATGAGGTGATGGATATTCTAATTACCCTGCTTTGATCATTATACATTGTATATATGTATAAAAATTTTACCCTGTACCCAATAAATATGTACTATTATTGTGTCAATTAAAAAATAAAATAGAATTAAAAAAAGCTGCAAAAGAAATAAAATA
>CAUYSK010000893.1:0-13250 GCA_963575035.1 Avahi laniger
TAACATCTATTGGATGCTGGGCAGGGGGGAGGGGGGGGAAGGAGGGAACGGGACGGGTCTATGCATACACAAAGAGTGCAATGCGCACCACCCGAAGGATGGACATATTTGAAACTCGGACTTGGGGGGGGCAAGGGCAACGTACGTAACCTAAACATCTGTACCCCCATAATATGCTGAAATAAAAAAAAAAAAGATTAGCAAGAAATATTGCTATAAGATAAAAGAGAAGTGCAGAACAGATAATGTTACCATTTGTGTGAGGTGGTGGCGGTGGTAGTGGTGGGAGAATATATTAACCTATATCTTTTTGTGAATGCATAGAGAAACTTTAGAAAGAAACAGCTAAAAACTGGTCAATAGTGATCACCTCCAGGAGGGGAACTGGGTGCCTGAGGAAGTAGGCGAGAGAGAGAGAGAGAGAGAGACTTACATTTCATACCCTACCCTTTTGTATCTTTTGAATTCTGTATTATATATATTTCTTATTTATTTATAAAAATAAATAAAATTAAAATTCACTAATAGCTCTAATGTCTCAAAAGGTGACATGAAGCCAACAACAACTAAAATATAAAAACGTGTACTGCCTCCACATCCTACTCTCTTTCCCTCTTTCACAGTCCTCTTGAAATGATCCCCCCTTCTCAACTTAGTTACCTTTGAGCTTTAAGGTCAAACAGACTTCACTCCACAAAAAGGCGGTATGCCTTTATAAAAAGGGGTTCTAACAAAGCTAGACCTGGGTGCCTGTGCCAGACAAGGAACAGTGCTCTGTTGACATAGCCACAGAATGAACAAATTACCTATGCCCATGAAGAGTGACTTTCAGTGAGTCACTCACATGGCTGTGCACACTTCAGAGACTGGGCAGGAAAGCACAGCTCAGCTAAGTGCTTCACAGACACACAGTTCTGCAATTATCTATCCATTATTCCCATTCCTCCCCACCTACCAGCTACCAAAACAAACAAAATCTACGAAAATAATATAAGTGTTTGAAAATTAGAAAGGCCTAAGGATAGAATGAGTTTGACACATCTCACACTTTTCCCTACTGCAATCAGGATACTTATTTTTCAGTGTACACCATCTGGGCGTTATTTATTTCATCTTTAGATCCCACTGAACACACAATTTCCAGCAATAAACAATGCCATTAAATTCTGATTTTTAAAAAATAACTGTGGTTTCTCTAAGTTCATTAAAATAAAAACTTACCTAACTCCTCTCTACCATCTTTCTGTCCAGGCTCTGAACATAAGTTGAGATCAAAGCAAAAAATTACTCTTTGGGGAATCTATACAGAACAAACAAATCTAAGGTGTACGTTAAAAAGATATGTTGCTTGGTCTTAAACCATCTTTTCTGAATTTACCACGTCTTGGACACTACCTGGAGGAAAAGCATATATATGCAGGCCAAAATGTGTGATGATGAAGTGGGGACACAGGTCCAAGCAGGAAGTTCACATGAGCATCTCCAAAAGCCACAGAAATAGGGACATGGCCCCTGAGACCTGGGCACAGCTATCTGAAGTGAGTGCACAATTAGCCACCTAAGACCTTCCCTTCTCAACCCTCTCACATGTGACTGCCCCATTTGATTTCACCCAGTCTTGGACACTCAAGTCTGATACATGACTTACCTCACTGAGAACCAAACAACTGTTTACCCATGGTGCCCAGGACCCCTGGCCATGCCACACCAATTCTGGGTTCCTTGTGACTGAGGGTAGCAAGTAGAAAATCAATTCTCAATACTTCTAATTTTGTTTTGCTTTTCTTAAAAACAAAATAAACAAAATTGTACTTATTGATGAAAATCTGAAGGTCAAGAACTAAGTTCTTTTAATTCAGTAGGACTCAGAGATACTTTCTTAATTATTGGAGCTCTGTAAGAAATGTCCCAAATTTACTCACTGATCAAGTATGTACTGAGCATACAAACAATGCAAACAAATATAGACAAAAATCTCTTGCATAGTAACTATTTACTAGTTACTATTAATAGTAACACAAAGGCAGCTCCAGCTCTCAAACAGTTCAGTAAAAACTAAAAACACATAAAAAAAAAAAAAGAATGGAGAATAAAGCAAGAGCCATATTTAGGCAAACATTAACAACTGGTCATGCAAGGTAAAGGGTATCTGGAGGTATATGGATGTTTCTTGTATTACTGCAACTTTTCTATAGGTTTGAAATTTTTCAAAATGAAGAGATTGGGGGGGAAAGATAAGAAACAAGTATAAAATGTATTTCAGGCAACCAAATAGCTGATGAAAGTTCTTTATAGAAGACTTTCCCTAAATAAGTGAAAATTGGAAAATCACCATTTGAAAACCTTCAATGAAATCATGGCTCCTGGTAACTAACATCAATGGAGGAGGGAGTTCAATGGGGACTGTAAAATGGAGGCTTACCCTTGACCCCGCTGATCAATCACAGACTCACTTAAAGCGGAATAACCATACACCTGTGCCTTCTCATGTGATACACAGGATGGACACAGCATCACCCACAAAGTATTCTTGCCTAAACTGAACTACCAGTTAGAGCTAGATCTGTCAGTTTAACAGGGAACTTGAGGGACAGAGAAACAAGTTAAACACCATGATTAGGAAGCAATGGGCCAAATTCAGAATGTGGTACACTCTATAGGACAAGTTTCCTACCAAAAAAAATGTCAATGGCATGGGGAAAAAGGGGTGGGGGTTGTTGCAGAATAAAAGAGAGACTGTAGACATATGATAACTAAATACAGTGTGTGGACTTTGATTTGTGCTTTGAACAATCCAACTGTAAAAAGACATCTTTGAGACAATGGAAGTAACTCAGTATGACCTGGATATCAGATGACATTAAGGAATTATTATTAATTTTGATAGGCCTGATAATGGTATGATGATTAATAAACAAAAACAGTCCTTATTAGTTAACAAAAATTATCTCCAGCAAGAAAGAAGGGAGAGTGGGAATCAATGACATTCTTTATATATCACCAAGCTCCTCTATTCGTCCTTGGCCTCATACAGGATAAAGTATTTTTCACATCCATATGTACACTATTAGTCTTAAGACTAAATAACTATGTACCCTTAAATATGTCTAACCTGGTACTTCCCCAGCTTTTCCAAGACATACTGCACTTAAAAATAACATTTGAATGGTGAACTGGGGTGGCTGGATGAGACTTCATGTGGCCACAGGTGGCCAGCCTAGGGGTCTCGGCAGCACTAGGCACGGCCCAGCGGTCCCAAGGACAGGGAGTGCTTGCATCTTGGCACACCTGCTGCACTCACGGTGTAGCACATGGCACACCAGCTGGGAAGCTCCAGCTAACCTACCCTCTGTGACACCTTTCTAAGAAACTGACTTCTGTGGGGATGGGCAGTCTGTAACAGAGCTGGTTTAAGAGGACAAAACATGTGCTTGCAACTGTGCTTACAGATCTAGGAGCCCTCTGGCTCTGTGAGTTTTTGCCTTTCACACTTTTGTAGCCTAATAAGAATTAACTACTTGCTGCTAACAAGAAGGTAAAAAGACTCTGGTGTGGCAATGACACAGAGGGAGAGGACAGAGCCCTTTAGTATTCCTGGAACATCTATCCATTTAAAAAAAGAGAGAGGGAGAGAGGAAGAAAGGAGGAGGAGGAAAGGGGGGAAACCTCAGGCCCAGCACACAGCAGTTCTACCGCCATCTTGATGTCCTTGGTGCGTGCAGATGGTGTCGAAGTGGCTGGCACCAGAACAGCCCATGAGAAGGAATGAGCGGCCAATGGAGATTTATGTGAGGAGAGTGAGATGGACAAGGTAAAATTGTCAGGAGGAGTTGTTAGAAAGTAAAATATATTGTGACAATTCCACTCCTGCCGTTCATCAATAAACTGACAGATCATTTAGTGTCAATTAGGAGTGATAGATGGACAAGTCCCCATGATCCTGGGCCAAAATTAATGGCTGGGAGGGAGAGAGTGATTGAAAATGACGGCTGACATTGAGAGCAAAGTCCTGAAAGTCCCTGAGGGGCCATTACTTGCCTCATTCCTTTGCAGATCAATGCAGGGACAAACCCAAAAACAGACACTTTGAGACAAAACTTAATCAGACTATCTTTTCTTCCTCTCCTTCCCAAGCTGGCTCCCTCTCTTCAGCTCTAATCCCATGGCCAAGGCAGTGACCCATCATAGGTGTGCTACCTCGGGCAACTTCAGAGCCCAGGACAACCTGGCTCTAAGATGGAATCTTTGGCATAGCCATGACACTGGTGCCAAGGGAAGGGACAGATAGTGATCCAAGTCTCAGGCAATTCCTGAATTCAGTCCTTTCTGTGACTCAGGGATGAGCATTTGAGCTCTGACCTCCGACATCTCTAGCCAGTGAGATGGCTCACACATACTCTGCTTTCTATCTTGGGCAGCATTATACAAATAAAGCCAAAGTACCCCAGAAACTCATATTCCTTGGTGATGAGCTCCTCAAATAGATCCATAAACAGTCCTTCTACTTCCCACCAGTGATAGCATAGCTATAGACCTCTGGAAGCTTCACTTTCCTCCTACCTTCTTTGTACAGAGATATTTACCTTATTGAATGGAATCTACCCAATAGAGTTGGTATAACATACACATAAGAGGCTGCCATGGACTGTTTGTGTCCCCCAAAATTCTTATGCTGAAACTCTTATCCCCAATGTGATAGTGTTTGGAGGTGGGACCCTTGGAGCTGATTAGGTTTAGATAAGGTCATAAGATGAGGTCTCCCCCATGATGGTGGAGACAAAGAGAAATGTGATTTCACTCCCTGCATGCATGTACCAAGGAAAGACCATGTAAGGACATAACAAGGAAAATGGCCCTCACCAAGAGCCCAAACACAATGGCACCCTGATCTCTGACTTCCAGCCTCCAGAACCACGAGAAATAAATGTTTGTTGTTCAAGCCTCCCAGTATATGGTAATTTTTTATAGCAGTTGTACTAAGACAGCTGCTGAGCACAATGCCATTATTATTATCCAAAAAGAATGTAAGGTGAGTACATTATTTTCCAGTGGGTCAATTCTCTGCTCTAACCAGACTGACAATATGGTTGCTGTCCTCCCAACACCAAATCTTAAACCAAAATGCTCTCCTCATGGTCCTCTGTGCCCATGAAAATTCATCCAGCTTGCCCCATCTCCTCTACAAGGTGCTACCTGACCATAGAGACTTCTCTCTTCTGACAGCACATACAAATGTCAGTGGTGATAAATAAAGCAAATGATGGGAACACAGAGTGGTGGGGGGGTGCTACTTTATGTAAAATGAGGTCAGATAGGACCTTGTAAACCATATGAAGACTTTGGGTTTTACTTCGACTGGGTGGAATGATACTGAAGGGTTCTCAGCAGACAAGTGAAATGTTCTCATTTCACCATTTTTGGCCACCACGCCCAGCTAGAGTGCAGTGGTATCATCACAGCTCATTGCAACCTCAAACTCCTGGGCTCCAGCTATATTCCTGCCTCAGCCTCCAGAGTAGCTAGGACTACAGGTGCACACCGCCATGCCCAGTTAATTTTTTAATGTTTGTAGAGATGGGTCTTGCTAGTTGCTCAGGCTGGTCTTGAACTCCTGGTCTCAAGGGATCCTCCCACCTCAGCCTCCCAAGAGATCCTTCTTCATGCTAGGATTATAGGTATAAGCCACCATGCCTGGCCCTCATCTATGTTTTAAAAGGGTCACTTTGGCTATGTGGAGATAACAATAAGTGATGCAAAAGTGAAACTGGGGAGACCAGTCAGGAGGTTCTCACTTGAGTCTGTGCTAGAAATGACAGTGGCTGGGGCTGAGCACTGGCAGTACAAACAACACATGTATTTCAACCATAGACCTAACATGGCTTGCTGGTGGACTGAATCAGTTGAGATAAAGAGATGAGTCCAGGATGATTTCAAAGTTTATGGTCTCCAACTAGGAAGATGGAGTTGTCATTTACTGAGATCTGGGGAAGACTTTGGAGGAGCGGTTAGGGGAGGAAGAAGAAGGTATAGAAATTAAGAGACTGACTTGGACATGACAAGTTTGAGTTGCATATTCAAGTGGGAAACATCAGGTAGACAACTGGATGTTTAGGGGAAGGATGGTGCTAGAGATACAAACTTTGGAATCACAAGTGTGTAGGTAATTATTAAACCTGAGACTGGGTTGAGATCACGCAAAGAGTGAGTGTCAGCAGAGAAGACAGGAGGCTCACAGCATGAGCCCTGGCTGTACCAGCGTTTAGAGGGGTCAAACCGGGCCACAGACTGAGAAGCCAAGCAGGCAGATACCTTGGCAAGGAGCACGTGAAAAAGAAAAGCATCTCCCTCCAAGTGGCGATTGATTTGATCTGGAAAAATCTTTAATGTTTTCATCGAGGAATAAACACCTGAGATAATCTTTTGTTCTCTAAGGAGCAGAAATAGGATTTGTCTTATTTTCATATTTCAAAATAAATTCCAGATATGACAAGCACTAAAATCCCCTAATAACTTGGAAAAACATGGCTTCTCTATAAGACTCTCACTAGCATATGAGATCTACATTTCAAAGTCACCTTCTTATTTTTGCTTAACACTAAAAATTAGTGTTACGGTCTATAAAGAAAATAGTGTGGTAATTAATAGCCTATGAGTAGACAGAAGGACCACTGGAACAGAATAACTAGTCTAACAGCAGACTCAGGTACATACAAAGATTCAGAATATGATAAAGGTGGCTTCTCAAATCACTAAGGAAAGATGGATTTTTTTTTTAATAACTGTTGCCAGGACAACAGCCATTTAGAAAAGGATAAAATTGGATCCATATCTCATATCATATACACGAGTAAATTCCATATGGATCACAGATCTAAATTTTAAAAATAAAAGAGTGTGGCTGTATTCCAATTAAACTTTCTAGAAACAGGCAGCTATCCTATAGGCCATAGTTTGCTGGCACATAGCATATAGAAACAAAGGAGAAATTAAAAAAATATATATATATATGTTTATTTTTACAAAAAAGTAGTATAGGAAGGCTAAATCAGAAACTAGTAAAGAGACTACCTAGAGGGCATGGATGAGAAATGAGGTGGCGGGGATAAGGGTGGGGAATGGGAACCTGTTAGTGTATCTTTCTATACAATTTTAACTTCTGATCCATGTAAATGTCTTACATATTCAAAAGTAAATTAAATAAAAAGGATGAAAAAAATAAACCTGTTGAACACAAACAGAAACAAATGAACCTAATTGTGTATTAGATTGATATCTTAACCCACACGGGAAAGAATTCAAGTCACTTCTGAAAACAGTATTCTGAACCTTAGTGTGATATACTCTAAGGGCAAAAAGAATTACAAAGAAATCTTGAGTTTTATTTAGAAAGTTTGCTATTGATAATGACATTAATGTAGTAATTATAAAAATACTTTGTATTAAGGGACAGCATATTTTTTTTTAACGGATTTCCTAGCTCTGTTCACTAAAAGAGTCTAGAAGCAATTACATCCCAATAGCAATGAGTAGTGTGTGCCCAGATCTTGAATTCTGAAACCATTCTCCAGCAAAAGGAGTCAGGGCTCCTTAGAGAAGTAGCTGACTCCAGGACTGGACAAGGAAAATACAAAGTGATTTTTGAATAACTTGTGTCAGAAAACAAGCAAGTGCTCAAACATTAATAGGAAAGATCACAGACATTAAGAGCTAACATGAAGAAGCTCCCCCTGGCCAAACTTGGGACAATCTGAGCATTAACAGTTAATATTATGGGGAAAAAACAATGATGATGGGAATAGGTTATAAGACAATGAATAATAAAAAATCCATGAGTCTGTGTTTTTAAAAAAGAAAGAGAACAATAAAGAAAGAAAAGAAGAAGAAAAAGAAACTTTTCTTTATAGAAAAACTCCAGGTAATTAATATAGAAGAAATGATGGAATTAAAAATTAACACTTTGCAACTGTCAAATAATAACTGACTCAGGCAAGGATCATTAATGAATGCTAAAATCACTGGGTAAAAGACTGTGGGTGAACACATTCAAAGTGGCACCCCAAATGATCACTCGTTATTTATAAAGGAAAACAATGAAGAGATCTAGAGATCACCACTTACACCAAGTGATCAAACTTAGTAACAACAACAAACGGATCAGTGGACATCACATGCCTCCTAATTTGATATGCTAAGAAGTACACAAAATCACCTGTTCTGGCCAAAAACCTTCCACTTGAATCTAATTATGAAGAATCAATTAGAGAAATCCGGAATGTGAGATACTCCACAAGACAACTGGTCTGGATTCCTCAAAAAAGTCAATGTCTATGCAGGGTAGGAAAGGAGGGCGGACTATTTTAGATCAAGTGAGACTAAAGAGACAGAGCTACGAAATGCAACGTGCAAGCTCTAGATGCTGGAGTTATAAAAGGTATCTGGGGAACAAACAGAGAAATTTAAATATAAACTATACATTAAATATTATTTAATATAGACCCTTCATATAGAAGCATTTATGCCACTGTAAATATCCCCAAGCTCCTGCAACTTATAAACGTTACCATCTGCTAGAACGCCTGTGAGAATATGGTCAAAGCCTGTCTATGAGGAAGGAATGGGGATAAGAAAAAGAATCATCATTATAGCAATAGTCAACATCTATCAAGCACTTCCTAAATGCTTCTTTCTCTTTTAAACATTTTACATGTATGAATTCATTTAATCCTCACAACACTTTGAAGTAAGAACTATTTTTAACCCCATCGTGGAGATGAGGAAACAGAGATGTTAAATTACTTGCTCTAGGTCTCTGAAATAGCAAGTGGCATAGTTAGGATCCAAAACCAGGCAGTCTGGTTCCAGAACCTGCAGCTCTCACTGCACTCTGCCACCTCTCGGTATGAAACCACAAGAGACTGGCCTCTGGTCTAAGTTGTGGGAAGGTTGGGGGCGCCTAAAAACAACAGCAACATTCCTGTTATACACATGCTTTCCTTCAATCCCTGCACCACCCTGTAGAGAGCATCGATGTGGGGCTTAGCCATGGTAAACACTTTGCTCGGCATCACCCAGCTGGATGAGAATTCAATCTGCATCTGTAGCCGCACACTGTAAGCCCTACACTGTTTATAAAGTACTGCCACACCCACTGTGACATTAGATTATTCTTCTTCCCAGGAGCTTGGCAGGCTGATAATACTAGATGGTCATAGTGCCGATATTCATGTCCTCTTACAGTAAACAGAGATACCTACTAGCCCGGGTGATGGTACATATGTAGTGTTCCCCTTCATGCATGAATAATCTATGTCTGGGGCGGGGGACTTACGTCAGCTATTACCAACAAGCAACTCCATTATGTTTAGAAAACTACTTAAGAAGAATGCAGAATGCTATAATATAGGTAAACTTTGAAAACATTATGCCAAGTGAGAGAAGCCACCCATAAAGCCACATAATGTTAGGGACAAAAAAACAAGTGAGAGTCAATGGAAATCAGAAAAACAGAACGGAGAAAGCAGTTACAGAAAAACAATAAGGAGGAAATCGCTGCAGAAAAATAAAAAAGAGAATGGTTATTTCAGTCTTAAAGAATGGGGTAATTAGGCCATGGAACACTGATCACCAGTCAGAGAATGGAAAAAACACCATTAACAGGTTATGGCACTTTCCCCACCATACATACACTAGAAACAATGACTGTAACATAACCTTTAAGTCATGTCCATACCTGGAAAGAATTCAGTCCCCAAAGTAGTGACGTATAGTTATGAATCGTTGTGACTAACCTTTACCTAAACACAAAACATATAAAAGGAAAAACAAAGTAGACAGTGTCTTCTCCACTTGCGCAGACAGACCCATTTCCCCTTAGAAAATGTACTTTTGCTTTGCACCCTTAAAATTTACACACAATAAATTCTTCACACATACTTGCTGAGTGTCTGTCATCTCTCTTCATCATGCGGGCCAAGGCTTGTGATTCCTTCAAGCCAGGAGCCCAAGAATTGGGGAAACACTTCAAAGTCCAGCCATGGACTGAACTGTGACAATAATGTATGATTCCATTTATGTGATATATCCAGAATAGGCAAATCGTAGAGACAGAAAGTTGACTGGTTGCTTTCTAGGCCTAGGGAGGTTGTGGGGACACGGGAAATGAATGCTAACAGGTACAGGGTTTCTTTGGGGGGAGGTGTGATAAAAATGTCCCAAAATTGACTGTGGTAATGGTTTCACAACTCTGTGAATGTAAAAAAAAAAGGATTAAACTGTACGCTTTAAATGGGTGAATTGCATGGTATGTGATACAGACAGGAGGAGGATATTAGGACTGTTTTACTATTATAAGGTGGTTACACAGTCTGTGAAGTGGTACACTGTTATTTGAAAGTAGATTCGAGTTAATATGCTAAGTAAAAAGAAAAATGGAATCATATAAAACACTCAATCAAAATCATCAAAGACAGAAAGAGTGAAAGACAAAAAATAGGAACAATGGCAATGAAGTTGCCCCACATAAATATAGTCAACTAATCTTTGACAAAGTAGCAAAGATAATACAATGAAGCAAAGTTGGTCTTTTGAACAAACAGTTTTGAAACAACTGGACTTCCACGTGCGAAACAATGAATCTAAAGATAAATCTTCATGGAATTATATCTCAATAAAGCTATTATAAAAAATAAAACAACACAGGAGCAAAGTCCCCACTGTACCCTGCCCACCCCCACCACTGTGAGCTGCTGGTACTCACTTTGAAGCCTTCATGGACTCGTCTGCCCAACCTCCCTGTCTGCGGCGAGGTGGTTTAGGAGGGGGAGCCTGCAAGGAAAGAAAAGCCAAAAGAACATAGTCACTTAACATTTGCATTTTAACAACACAGTGGCTGAGGTTAAGGCCACCTACAGCAATATTCAGCCTACCGATTGAATAAAAATATGGTAACCTTCTAATTTACTGTGAAAATCTGAGTTCTTTCATACTCTTCTGGTAGATGTATAAATTGGCACTATGTTTCTGGAGAGCAATTTGCTGCTGTCTATTGAAAGCCTTAAAAATGATCATACCTTTTGCCCCAGAAATTCCAATCCCAGGAATTTATTCCAAAGAAATAATCAGAGAGGAATATAATGACATTTTTGAATAGTGAATAGTTGAAAACAACCAAAATGGCCAGCAAAAAAGAATTAAGTAAATGGTAGAATACAAATTAAAATACTATGCAAAAATGAAAAACTATATTATAAAAATTACTCAATGATATGAGAAAGTTTAATATATATTAATTTTCAAAAATTGTTGCAAAACAGTAGAGAAATGCTTCTGATTTTTTGAAATGATTATTAATACAAAATATCTGGTGTCAATTAACTATATGTACATGACTAGCAAAGGACTCCAGTTATGGGCAATTTTGATTTTTCTACATTCTACTGTTGTACATTTTCTAATTTTTTTTTAACAGTCAACTAATATTACTTTTATAAATGGAAAAGTAATAAAATGAAGACATAACACTGAGGCTTGCTTAGAAGACATAAACTAAATTTTTGGCTGAATTAAGAATATACTCAAGAGGCCTGCCCTACCTACCACCACTGTCGCTTGTACCCAAGTGAGCTGTCTGAGGGGCTTGGGGTTTCACCCATCCCACTTACCACCACTGTGTTCATGAACACCATCCAAGGGCCTACGGACAGGACCATCCCACCGACTGCCAATGCCACTGGTGCTCCAGTGTATGGTCCATGGGCTTGGGGATTGACCTGACCTGCCTACCATTGCCAACTCCCAAGCACAACATCCAGAGGCCTGAGGACAGGCCTACCCCACCCACTGCCACCACTGCTGGCACCTGTGTGCGTTGTCCTGGGGCCTAGGATTGCTCTACCCTGCCTGCCACCACCAGCATACATCTTTTGGAGCCTTAGGACAGGTCTTACTTGCCTGCTTCTCATGCACGCTGTCCAGGGGCCTAGGAATTGGCCCACCCTGTCTGTGGCTGATGACCATGTGTGCCTCCCAGGGGCCTGAGGACTTGGCCTGCCCAGCCAGCAGCCACCACCACTGCTGGCACCTACTCATGTGTGCCACCTTGAAGCCTAGAGTCTGGTCCATCTAGCCCACCACTGCCACTACCAACACCTAAGCAAGCCACCTGGAGGCCCAAGGTCTGGCCCACACATATCTGCCACCACTGGCACCCATATATGGCACTTGGGGAGCCCAAGGACCAGCATACCCAGCCTACTGCCACCACCATTTGTGCCCAAGGACCAGCCCATATAGTGTCCCCATCTGCGGAAAAGCTTTGCCACAGCCTCCACTAATAATCACAGCTTAAGCCATTAAGGAACTCACAGATACCAATGATGTTAATTACAGCCAAAGAAATCATGTAAAGAATATATTACTACACCCACTCACTACTGCCCCAAAGAACCCTACCCAATCAATACTATAGATATAGCTATAGGAAAAAGGCTTTCCCTATGAAAACCTATCCATAAAATTGAAAGAAGCAACTGTTATGCCAGATGCACAGATAGCAACATAAGGACACAAGAAACATGAAAAAGCAAGGAAACATGACACCTTTACAGGAACATAATAATTCTCTAGTAATAGATCCCAACAAAAATGAAATCAATAAATGCCTGAAAAAGAATTCAAAACAATAATATTAAAGAAACTTTGATACGAAAGAACACAGAAAAATAATACCAATAAAATCAGGAAAACAATTCATAATCTGAATGTGAAATTCAACAAAGAGATAGATATAAAAAAGAATTAAATGGAAACCTGGAATTGAAGACTTCAATGAATGAAACAAAAAATACATCAGAGAGTTTCAACAATAGACTAAATCAAACAGAAGAAAGAATTTCTGACTTGAGGACAGGTCTTTTGAAATAACCCAGTCAAAAAAAAAAAAGAAAGAAAGAAAGAAAGAAAAATTAAAGGCCGGGCACAGTGGCTCACACCTGTAATCCTAGCTCTCTGGGAGGCCGAGGTGAGCAGATTGTTTGAGCTCAGGAGTTTGACACCAGCCGGAGCACGAGCAAGACCCCATCTCTACTAAAATTAGAAAGAAATTAATTGGACAACTAAAAATATACAGAAAAAATTAGCCGGGCATGGTGGCGCATGCCTGTAGTCCCAGCTACTCGGGAGGCTGAGGCAGGAGGATCGCTTGAGCCCAGGAATTTGAGGTTGCTGTGAGCTAGGATGATGCCACGGCACTC
>CAUYSK010000894.1:0-10261 GCA_963575035.1 Avahi laniger
ATTAGAGAAATGCAAATCAAAACCACAATGAGATATCACCTAACCCCAGTGAGATTGGCCTCTATCAAAAAATCACAAAACAACAAATGTTGGCGAGGATGTGGAGAGACAGGAACACTCTTACACTGCTGGTGGGACTGCACATTAGTGCAACCTCTGTGGAAAAGAATTTGGAGATACCTCAGAGAGCTAAAAATAGAAATCCCATTCACTCTCCCTTCTTAATTTGAACATTTTCTTCTTCAACTCTTCACCTAATTTTCTGCTCTCAGCCTATACAGATTTCCTTATAGTTACTCAAATACTACAGACATGGTTCCACCTAAGGGTATTTCCATTAGCTTTCCTTTTTGTCTGGGTTGTTCTTCCCACAGATATCTGCAAGTCTTTGCTAAAATTTCAGCTTTTTGGTAATATGTACATTTAATAGTTCGTTTAAAATCACAACCCCATTTCCTCTATGACACTCTAGTATCCCCTCTTTTATTTTTCTTGGATATATTATTTTTAATAGTTTCTCTATTTTATATATTAACATTTGTTTTGTTTATGGCCTGCAACCATTTATGAATTTTAAGCCCCAGGAAGGCAAATCTTTGTATTGTTTGATTCTTTGTTGCACCCTTAGTACCTGGAATAGTGCCTGACACACAGAAAGAGGCAATAAATATTTATTGAATGAAAAAATGAATAAAAGAATGAGAATAGACCAGGTGTAATGTCAGAATGGATACAGTTAAGAAAGAGGTAAAAATAAGGTTTCTGGCCTATATAAACATTGAATTGATACACATTACTTGAATATGAAATAGAAAGAACAACTCTGGGAGGAAGTTTTATCCATATTGTAGTTAAGAGTTTTAACAGTTCCTGATATGTGTAATAAGTCATGTATTTACAATAGATAGAACTGGCAAGCTCTAATTAATATATGTTTTTCTATAATTTAGTTTTCTTTTATTATTTTTCTTGCCCTGTATTTACATTATTATTATGGTCACATTTGATAAATTTTAAAAAGCTCTTCACCAAACAAAAATTATGCCTAAGACAGGACTGATGCAAGTTTAACTTTACTTTTTTTAATTTTGATTATCCTAGCCTTTTACACTTTTGAAGAAGTATCTTGATTTAATGGTGCTCAATTCTCTAATTCTTAATACTTTTCTTATCTTTCTTATCTTTATTATAGGTAATATTTTCCCAAATCACTTAAATGATGACTAATAAAGATTATAATGTAGAAAGCATTTCTTATCAAGTGAAGCTGAATGATCAAATTATCTCTAGGAATATTTGATAGGAAGGAAGTTTCAAACAGAATAACATTCATATAAAGCAATATTTATACTCACAAGAAAATATTTTTTCATTTCTGCTCAATATTATATATTTTCTGTAACATATTTTTTCTTTTAAGGTTACTTTATATGTTAAGGTATTTTTAAGTGAGTAATGTTGAATTTGTAATACTTTAAGGGAAATAATAAAAATGTCTAATTATCTCAATGAATATATTTATAAACTATAATAGCTATTGTTTTTGTAAAATGTGTAGCATATTAAACACAAATCACAGAGGATTTTTTATTAAATAAAAATAAAAAAATGATAACTGTATGGTGATGGCTATGTCAATTAGCTCAATTGTGATGTTCATTTCACAATGTATACATATGTCAAAAATCAAGTTGTTTACCTCAAATACATTCACTTTTGTTAATCGTGTCTCAATAAAGCAGGAAAAAGAAAAAACCCAAGAACGTAACTTTTAATTTTCAAAAACGTTTCTCCAGGTAGGATGAAAGGGTAACAAGAAACTAAATAGATGAAACCAAGATCTTTATGAATACTCATTTTGTTTTATGAATGCATTGTGAATACATTAATAAAAATGAGAAAATAAAATTAAACCTTTGTTCAAATTAAAATAATACATTTCAAAGATACCTTTTTCAATTATATATGCATGCAAACCATTTTTTGCAATTATTAAACAGCAGATTTTAGTTTATGGAATATTCAATCTTTTCATAATGATGGAATAAATTATGCTTCAAGAATAACCATGATGAAACTATTAAATCTTTATTCTTTGTACATTTACAGCTATTTTTAAGTATCTGTTGATATTCTGTGTTCTCTTTCTGTTTTCTGATCCAGAGTTTATTCACTTTGTTCTTTCCATTTACCCGGCTCCCCCTAATAGATTCTGTGCTTTTCCACTATTTCAGCATTGAACAATCTTATGTAGTCATCACAATGATTCAAAGATCAGGTACACAAACTTCTTTAGTTAAGAATGTCATCTGTTCATGATGACAATAATGAAAATAGCACAATAGAAAAAGTTTCATTGTCTTCAGAGTATTGAAGAATTATTTTGATATCTTAAATGTGTTTTTAACAATCTTATACTTGTAAACACTACTAAGTTTTGTAGTTTTACTTTAATTTATTATAAGTAAAAGTCTTAATTGTACTTTATTTTATATTATATTTTATTATATGATTCTCTCCAATCTGCCTTCTTTGCTTCTAACATCTGTCTTTTTCTAGGGTTTTCCCTCTTTCCGTTAAGACTACTAACCAGCCATGACACAATAATAAACAAAGACATCCATGTAGGCCAACTCTGAACACTTTGTGGTCTTGATTCAGCAGAAATGTTCCATGTTTTGGGTATTTACTCACATTGTTCCTTTGCTCTTTAGTATTTTTAATCATGTTTGACAGTTGAAACACAAATTATAACACAGGCTGATGTGGTGCTAAATGCATATGGAGAAAATATTTAAGAAAATTATATGATAAATGGAGAGAATATGAAGATATAAAGAGAAAATTTCTACACTTCACCCAGACTGGTAAAATGACACCAGTAGACTGTGATACTGTGACAAGTTATGTATATGTAATGTAATACTTAGATAAAACACTAAAAAACTCTACAGAGATACACCCAAAAATAAGATCAAACAAAATAAAATTCTAAAATATGTAATTCAGAGGTAAGCAGGAAAAAGAAAAAAATGAAAACAAAGAAAACAAATTTAAATAAAGCCAAAAATGTCAGACTTAAGTTCTACCATATCAATAATTACATTAAATGAAATGCTCTAAATAGAACAATTAAGAGATAGAGGTTGGCAGAGTAGAATAAATATTACCAAACTAAGTATCATTTACTAGAAACTCACTTCAAATATAATGATGAATGCAGGTCCAAAGTAAAAGGATGGAAAAAGACGTATCATGCAAACATTCTAAAACATGAGCTAGAGTGGCCATATTAATATGAAACTTAGATATCAGGGCAAATAAACTTACTAGTGACAGAGATAGACATAAAATAAATAAAGAATCTGCCACTAAATAAAGAATCAAGGCACTTCTAAAGGTGTAAGCAGCAAATAACGGAGCTTCAAATTATGTAAATCGAAAACAGAATTGAAAGGAGAAATAGACAAATTTGTAATTATAGTTGGAGACATCAACATCCCTTTCTTATTATTTAATAGAAAAACTACACAAAATCAGCAAAGATATGTAATAATTCAACAACACCATCAACAAATAGGATCTAATCAATATTCACAAAATATTTCAGCCAACAGCAGAATATATATTTCTTTCAAGTGTCCAAGAAACATATACCAAGATAGACCACACTCCTAGGTCATAAGGGAAACCAAACCAAATTCAAAATAATTGAAATCATACAGAGTATGCTCTCTGTCTACAATCGACTCAAGCTAAAAATTAATAACACTAATATAATAGGAAAATCTTTAAGTTCTTGGTAACCAAATAATATATTTCTAAATTTGCATAAGTCAAAAATAATATATTTCTAAATTTGCATAAATTTTATTTCCCAAAAACAGGGAAATAAAAAACATACATTGAACTGAATGAATACGATAATACAACATATCAAAATTTTAGAAGCAAAGCTAAATGGTAATGAGGGAGAAATTTATATTAATACCATTAAATGCATACATAAAAAAACAAGAAAATTCTCAAATCAGTATTCTAAGCTTCTATATTAAGAACCTAGAAAAAGAAGAGCAAGATAAGCCACAGTAAGCAGGATAAAAGAAATAATAATGAACAGAAATTGAATGAAAAAGTTATTGAAACAAAGAGCTACTTCTTTGGAAAGATCAACAAAATTCTCAAAATTGTAGCAACATGACAAAGAAAAAGGAGAGAAGATGATTTATAAATTCAGTGAATGAAACAGAGGATATTACTACAGGCTTTGCAGACATCAAAAAGATAATTAGAGAGTACTATGAAAAATTCTACAAACAAAAATTTGGCAACTTAAATGAAATTGACCAATTAATTAAAAAATACAAACTAGCAAAACTCACTCTATATGAAATAGGCTACTCAAAAAGCCCTATGACTGTTAATGAAATTGAGTTCATAATTTAAAAATTACTCAAGGAGTAATTTCCAGGCTCAGATAATTTCACTAGAAAATTCTCCTAGGTGGTTGAAGGGGAATTAACATCAATTATACATAAGTTCTTCTAACAAATAGAAAGAATACATCGTTCTTAATTTATTTTATGAAGCTAATATTATCATGATACAAACACCTGACAGATGTAGTACAAAAAATAAATGTACAGACTCATATCCTTCATAAATATAAGAACAAGAAGTTCTTAACAAAAGATTAGGAAAGATAATTCAAAAATCTATAAAATAATTATACGCCTTGCCTAAATTGAGTTTATGTCAGGGATGACAGTTTGGTTCAGTATTCAAATATTAATCACTGTATTCCACCATAGAAAATGGATAAAGAAAAATTATGTAATCCTATCAAATGGTACAGAAAATCATTTAACAAAATTTAACAACAATTCATGTAAAACTCTCAAAAAAATAGAAATAAAGGCAAACATCTTCAACTCAGTAAAGAATATCTACAGGAAACCTAGAGCAAACATTATGCTTAATGGTGAAAGACTGAATATTCTCCTCTTAATAGTGGGAATAAGGAAATTTGTTCATTCTCAGCCTGCTTATCCAACATAGTGCTAGAAGTTCTAACTAATGCACTAAGTCAAGAAAAAGAAATAAAAAATATTCAAAATAGAAAAGGAGAAATAAAATACTTTCTATTTGAAGATAGCATGATTTTTCACATAGAAAATTCTAAAGATCTACAGTGGTCCTAGAATTTATTATTGAGTTTATCAAAGTAACAGGACAAACATAAAAATATATAAACTGTTTATCACATAATGAACAAATAAAAATCAATAAAATTTGTAATATTTTCAATGAAAAGAGTGGATACGTAAATTAAAAATATAATACCACTCATAATCACCTAAAATATTTAGGTATAAATCTAAGGAGAAAAAATCATACACAGAACTTGTCACTTCAAATCACTTCAGAAAGAAAGGAAAGAAAATCTAAATGTAGAGATATATGGCACTCATGGATTGGAAGATTCAACACAATAAAGGTGTCATACTTTCCAAATTGATATACAGAAATTTGACAATTTCTATACAAACTTCAGAAATATTTTTTTGTAGCTGTGAGATGATTATTCTAAAATTTATATGGAAATACATAGAAACTAGAATATCTAAAATGACTTTTAAAAAGATAAAACTGTGAGGAATAATTCTACTTGATTTCAAGACTTATTACATAGCCACATAGGACAAGACCACGTAGTACTGACAGAGGGTTAAACACGTAAATCAATGGAACAAAAATAGGAAGCTCAGAGATAGACCCACACAATTATACCTGACTGAATTTAGGTGTAAATGCATTCGAGGGAGGAAAGATAAGCTTTTCAACAAATATTGTAGAAATAGTTAAACATTCATAGGTAAAATTTTAAGAAGAGAAAAAAATTCTCAACTTAAACTTCACACTTTATATGTAAATTAAAGTAGATCTTGGAGAGATAAACATAGATATATAGATATGAATGTATTTATGCACCTGTAACACAAACATTGGAGAGAATCTTTGAAATATCAAACTTGAGAATGAATACTAGAACTTGACATCACAACTGCTATCCATAAAAAGAAAAAATGATCATTTGATCTTCATTAACTGTTTTTTTCTGCAAAAGAACCTGTTAAGAAGCTTAAAAGACAATATAGAGAGGGTGAAAATATTCGCAAACAACGTATCCAACAAAGAACAAGTGTCTATAATATATAAAGAATATACAACACAAAATTAATAGCACAAACAATTGGATTATAAGATGGGCAAAAGACATGAAGAGACATTTTACCAAAAAAAATATATAAATGCAAATAAGCACATAAAATGATCAAATCTACTGATCATCAGAGAAATTTAAATTGAAACAACAATGTGATACTTCTACACATCTATCAGAATGGCTAAGACAGAAAATAATTATGAAGCCAAAGAGTAGAAAAAATGTGGAGAAACTAGATCACTCATATAAAACAGGTGGACATGTACAATGTTATATTCACTGTCAAGAAAAAAATTGGCATTTTCTAAAAAAAACTAATCTTGCAATTACCATATGACCCAGCAATTGCACTCCTGGGCATTTATCCCAGGGAAATTAAAACTTATGTTCTCATAAAATCCTGTACACAAATGTTATAACAGCTTTATTCAATAATAGCCACAAACTGGAAGAAACCTGGATGTCCTTCAAGAGATGGATAGTTAAACAAACATGGCACACATCCATGCTGTGGAATACCACTCAGTAATGAAAGGAATGAACCATCAACATCCACATCAGCATGAGTGAATCTGCAGATAACTATCTTGAGTGATAAAGAAAATCTCCCTAGGTTACATACTGCATGATTCCACTTGCATAACATTCCTGAAATCATAACGTTTTAGAAAATGGGGAAAGACTAACATTTGGAAGTGTTTATGAAGGGAGCAAAAGAGAGGGCTGTGATGTGACTATAAAAGGGCTACATGAAGAGTTCTTGTACTGATGGAAATAAATGTTTTATATTTTACCTGTATCAATGCTAATATATAGGTTGTGATATGGCACTATAATTTTTCAAGATGTTATTATCAGGGGAAGAAGATTAAAGGGTAATGGGACCTTTGTATTATTTCTGACAACTATGTGTGAATCTATAATTACCTCAAAACAAAAAATTTAATTAAAATTGTCTGGGATAACTTAATAGAGTAGATTATATGTCTAATAAACTTGTGACTCAAAGGAAAAGTTTTGGAATAAAGAACATTAGTTATATATGTTGTTAGTGGATATATTTGACAAGGTACTAAAAGAAAACTGTGCTTAGGCAGAATTGGTGGTTTTTCTTTTCTTTCATTCTTTTTTTTTTTTGAATACAGAAATGAATGAGAGTACAGAGACAGCAAAAATTTTATTCACAGAAAGAAAAACTGCATGTTTTCACTCATTATGTAAAAAATAAAATCTAAAACAATAAAACCCATGAAGATAGAGTAGAATGATAGGTTACCAGAGGCTGGGAAGAGTACAGGGAAGGAAAGGATAAAGGGTGGATGTTTAATTGGTACAAAAATACAGTTAAATGAACAAGATCTAGCATTTGATATCACAAATGGGTGACTATAGGCAACAATAATTTGTTGTATATTTTAAAATAACTAAAAGAGTGGAATTGGAATGTGCCTAACACAAAGAAATGATAAATGCTTGAAGTGATGGATACCCCAATTACCCTGATTTGATCATTACACATTGTGTGTCTGTATCAAAACATTGCACATACCCCATTCATGTATACACCCATTATATACCCATAATAATTAAAAATAACTTTTTAATTACAAAAAAATCATTCTTTGCAATTTTGGAAGAGCCAGTTGCTTTTGGATAATAAATTGTAAGGAATAAAATTGAGAAAGTCTTTGAGAAAAACAAGAGCTATTAAAACCTAATTTGGGGACAAAGGTTAGCCAAGAGTGTGGCCTTCCCATACATTGTTAAAATGTAAATATATTATACTGCCTCTTGCAAAGATTTTATTTTGTGAATTTATACCCTTTAACTCTGACTTAAAAAATAAAAAAATAAATAAAGCTACATATCAAATTAAGGGTAGATTTTTCCTACACGTGTGAATAGCTTCAGGACAATTTGAAAGCATTAACAAAGCTGGGAAGTAAGTAAATAAAATTGGTGTGAATTTTTTTGTCTTTCCATGCACTTGGATGTGATTACCAGCCCACTGACGAGATTTAGATTATCCCACCCCTTTTTGGAGGTAAATGTGTAGTATGAGTGAGAAAAAGAGTAACCAATTATTAGGTGACTCTAAGGGTGTACTGTGTTAGTACTGATTATTAATCTAGTTCTCTTTTCCTTCTTGAGAATTCCACAATTTCCAATCTTTTGAAGCTTGGAGGGGCAGTTTGTCTGCTTTTAACCCATTAAATGTGAACAGAAGTGATATGTGTCAATTTTGGACCGATGATTTTTTTTTTTTTTTTTAGTCTATCATTGTCCCTTAATTCTATGGCCTATGATACTCTTGATGGTGAAGACTGCCAATCTTGATCCAGGAGTGACCATGTGAAACAGAGCATCTGATGCCTAAATATATAATAGCTTTTCGTTTTTGTAGAGAGGGGAGACTAAGAAACTCATTTTTATGTGTTCAGCCTTTGAGATTTTGAAGATACTTTTTACATGTTGTATGCATTTGCTATAGCTGTGTAACAAACCACAAACTTAGTGGTTTAAAACACCTGTTTACTAGCTCGCTTCTTTGTAGTTCACAAGTCAAGGATGGCATGGCTGGATTTTCCTCTTAAGGACACATAGGGATGGAATCAAGGTGTTGGCTATGTTTGTTCTAATCTGGAGATCCAAGTACTTTTCCAAACTCTTTTTAATTATTAGTAGAATTCAGTTCCCCATTATTAAATCACTAAGATTCCCATTTCCTTCAAGCCAGGGGCTTCTCTTAGCTCCTTAAAGCTATCTATCTTTACATAAATATAAGGAGGATGGATGGAGAGAGATAGGTAGGAATGTGTGTGTGTGTGTGTGTGTGTCTATCTTGCTTTTGCTTATATCATGAATTTGAATAGCATTTATTATTACCTTACTTTGTATTTCATAATTATCAATATAAAGCATGAAAATTTGAACAATATTTTTGAGTAGGAAAAGAATTTGAGAAAAATTGCATTTACAAGGACAGAAAATGGCCTTTGTCATTGACTACACATATGAAAGCAGAGAAAAACCTTTGATTTCACAATGATACATTCATTTTTTAAATCATGCAGTATTGTAGAAAATATAACAGTACTTGTAGATTAAATAAGAATTATGATTTTCTATGGTTAAAAGATCCGATATTCAAATATGAAGTTTGTGAACAGCATGAAAAGCAGCACTATTAATTCTGGAAAAAAGCTAGTTTGAAGAAGATTCTGTGAGTAAAAGTGGCATAAACTTTAGTGGTTTCATCACAAAATAGGTTATCTGCAACATGGCATATTGTGCCTTATGCATCAGCTGTGTCATCCACAAGGATAGCCACACATTTAACATTACCAACCAGAAGAGTAATGTTCACTCCCCTGGCTCTCCTGCTTTCTTGATTATACAAGGCAAACTGCACATTTGGCCTGCCATGATTGATGCAGCCCTTTTGATTGCTCCTGTTTCATTCAGGTAAAACAATGATACAGTTACTTCAGTCTGAAGCATTCTCTTGGATTCACTGCAGGTTTTGCATATAAGTTATCCATAGGAATATGGAAAAATCCTTCATCTGACAATTGTACATATCCATGGTAATGACCCATGTAACTGAAAACAGGTTGGCAACAAGAGTTATAGAGACTGGAACATAATACTTGTCCTTTTTATCTTTTCTGAAGTATGGAAAATATGGGAGTACAGTATTCACTTTGGAAGATCATGCTTTATTTTGGGGGGGTAAAATATATATAACATAAGATCTATCATTTTAACCATTTTAAATATATATTTTGGTAGCACTAAGTAGATTCATGTTTCACGAAGCCAACTTCATCCTGATATGAAAACCAGGAGTGGGCACAACAAAAAAAGAAAACTACAGACCAATATCCCTTATGAATATAGATGCAAAAATTCTCAACAAAATCTTAGCAAACCAAATTCAGGTGCTTATAAATAAAATAATCCATCACAACCAAGTGTGCTTCATCCTGCAGATGCAGGGGTGGTTGAACATATGCAAATTTATAAATGTAATTC
>CAUYSK010000895.1:0-14117 GCA_963575035.1 Avahi laniger
GCAATGTGCACCACCCAAATGATGGACATATTTGAAACTCGGACTTAGGGAGGGAGGTGGGGGCAAGGGCAACATATGTAACAGAAACATCTGTACCCCCATAATATGCTGAAATAAATTAAAAAATTAAAAAAAAAAAAGCATGGGTGGCAACCTGGCGCTTGGCTAGTGTTCAGCTGATGAAAGACCCTTCATTTTCCTCCCCCTCCCTCACCCCTATTGTTCAGCAGGTCCTGTGTCTCCAGTTTGGTTTGGAGGTAGCGGGCGCTCATACAGCATTCCTGAGCCCCACCCCCCTGGGCCGGCATCTTTTGCACCCTTTTCCCTTGGGGATCTGAGACGCACCCTTGAGGACAGGGCCAGCAATTTGCATACCTACCATCAAGGTATTACATGGCCTAGTTCCTCCCTCCACTTCCAAAACCGTGTTTTATTGTTCTTCTAAATTACTGGTAGCATGAGAACTGAAGAATCTAACTTTTAAAATCCATTAAAAAAACACAAATGAAACCTAGAAGCAACCAAGATGTCCCTTTGATAAGTGAGTGAATAAACAACCCGGGGTACATCTATACAATGCAATATTAGTTAGAGATAAGAAATGAACTTTCAAGCCACAAAAAGACATGGAGAAACTTTAAATCCACATTGCTACATGAAAGAAGCCAGTTTGAAAAGGCTTCATGCTGTACGATTCCAACTATATGACATTCTGGAAAAGGCAAAATTATGAAGACAGTAAAAAGATCAGTGGTTGCCAAGAATTGGGAGGAGTTGGGGAGGGATGAGGAGGGGGATCATGGGGAATTTTTGGGGCAATGAAACTATTCTGTATGTTGCTGTAATGGTGGATACATGATATCTATCAAAACCCATAGAAGGTATAACCCACACGGTGAACCCCAAGGTAAACTAAGGACTTTCCATATTAATAATGTATCAATATTGGTTCATCAAGTGTAACAAGTGCAATGGAAACACTAATGCAGACTATTAACAATAGTGGAAACTGCTAGTGTGAAGGAAGCCTTTTCACTTTCCATTCAATCTTTCTGCAAACCTAAAAGTGATCTAGAAACAAAGTCTGTTAATAAAATAAGGCTGGGCATGGTGGCTCACGCCTGTAATCCTAGCACTCTGGGAGACTGAGGCGGGAGGATTGTTTGAGCTCAGGAGTTCGAAACCAGCCTGAGCAAGAGCGAGACCCCGTCTCTACAAAAAATAGAAAGAAATTAGCTGGACAACTAAAAATATATAGAAAAAATTAGCCGGGCATGGTGGCACATGCCTGTAGTCCCAGCTATTCTGGAGGCTGAGGCAGGAGGATCATCTGAGCCCAGGAATTTGAGGTTGCTGTGAGTTAAGATGACGCCACGGCACTCTAGCCCGGGCAACAGAGTGAGACTCTGTCTCAAAATAAAATAAAGAGATTCCCTTAAAGAACACAAATCCCATGTAACGAGACACCAAGGGTTCTCTTCTGGGATTTCGGGTTGGAGTTTCTGACCTATAAGGGGTCCTGCTGTGGGCTGCGGACATACTATGTTTGTAGCCAGAGCCCAAACCTCTGGAGCCAGCCCCAGCGCAGCCGGAATCTGCAGGAATTTGAGAGCAGCTTTGCCCCATGGAAACATGCAGCAAGGCCCATGTGTGATCGCACATTTCCTAGGAGCCACATTAAAGTACAAAGAAACAGGAGAAATAAACTTCAATACTATATTTTATTTAACTCAATTATGCAAAGTATTACATTTCAACATGTAATTAATATAAAAATGATCAGTGAGATATTTTGCATTCTTTTTTTTTTGCACGGAATCTTTGAAATCTGGTGAGTATTTAAGACATATCTCAATTCAGACTGGCTGTAGTTCAAGTACTCAACATCCTCGGGGAGTCTGTGGCTACATCAGGGGGCGGCAGGGGTTAGAGGGTCATTGAGAAATCTGGGGGAGCCAGGGGTTCAGTTCTGGGAGGAGAGGGAGCCTTCTCCCCAGCAGCTCCTTCCCTCCTGTGTTCCTTCTCATGGCAAGGGTGTGCCAATTAAAAATTAATTTCTAGAGTTGCACTTGTCTCACAAACTCCTTGGGGGCAAGTGTCTGTGCCCAAGGCTCTGTCTGTGTGAGGCAGAGGCAGGTCTGTCTCAGCAAAGCTGCTGCAGCTCCATTCTGCCCAGGCTGGTGGGTTTTTCCTCCTCCCCCACCTTCGTTTTTTTTTGCTTATCTGAGAGAGGATTAAGCGTGAGGGGGCTGGGGGCCCTACAGCTGCAGCCCAACTCAGCCCACAAGAATCTCTTTGAGGGAAGTTCTCCTGGCAACATCGCCAGAATAAAATGTGGTTCCTTTGCTTGCAGTCCCTTCTCAGACAAGGAGAGCACACGCCGCAGGATGCGTCTGCTGCGGCCTCCCAGTCTGTGCCCGTGGCAGACATCACTCATCGATCTTTCTGATGGAGCTTCCGCGCCTGAGTCTTCTCTGTGCTCCACCTCCTACTCCAGGCAGACTACACACAGCCAGTCGGCCACCCCGGCTCCAGGAAATGCCGGATCTTTCCAACTTTCCTTCTCACTGGACCCTTCTCCCCATGGACTTTGTATTCCAGCAACATCCACTGGTTGTTCATTTTCTTGAACACCCAGGGCCGCTGCATGTGGTTGGGCAGGTTGTTCACTGTACGAGGGGTGGGTAAGGCACAGCATAGAGCTCAGGGCCCTGTCTCTAAGAGGACACGTGCATGGGGGAAGGCGCCTGTTGTCTGCTTCACACAAAGGCGCTCTCTGTGCTAGTAGGGACCTGTGAACATCCTGTCTTGGGCCTTGGCCTATGCAGTGACTTCTGCCGGGGGCACCCTTTGGCACCATTTGTGTTCATTCTTCGAGATCCTGCTCCAACCCCTTCCGCCCTCCCCGGTCTAGCTGTAAGCGCTGCAGCTCCCTTACGGCTCCCAGCTGCGGCTCAGCCTCCATCAACCTCTTCTGAGCACTACGTGGGCCGGGCCGGTTTTTGTCAACATGGAACACGTGCTTCTGAGTTTAGGCTGTGTCTGATTTCCCTCAGTGCCTCGCCCGGGGCCCGGCCCGGCCATCTGATGCAAAAGTGCCCGGACTTGAGCAAACTAGACATTTCTAACGACGTTGTGAGACAGAGCAGGCCGACGGCAGCAGTCACGGTACACTTCCTCCGCGCCGGCGCGGCTCTCAGTGCTTACCGCGGACGATGTCCTGCAGCGCCTGCAGCAGCACCGTGGTGGGAGCCGTTGCAGTGCCCGCTGGTTCGTGGGTGGGGGCGGGATGGGGGCTAGTCACAGAGAGGTTGAAGACCTGCCCCGGGGCCTGGGCAGGGCTGGAGACAGCACACCCCACCGACTCTGGTCTCCTGCTTGACACTTTCCCTGGGTCCACCCACCTCCCCCCATCCTGAGGCTTCCGTTTCTTGGTGACGGATGTTGGGGAGCAATAGGCCCTGAGCGTCAACCACAGTAATGACAACAGTGGCGATAACTCGTGCTTAGGGACACGCCCTCTGTGCCAGACCGTCTCTACTGTGCCTGCATCTCTGAGCCGAGGGCGAGGCCCACGTCTTAGAGCAAGCGTCGTCTCCTCCCCTGTCGTCCTGACGAGTAGGCCAAGGCCGCGTTACCCCCAGCCCGCAAATGCTAGCGCTGGGATCTGCCTGCTGGGGAGGGGCTGGCTTTCGTGCCTGGCCTTCGGCTCCAGGCGCTGCTGCCTCCCAAAGGCCCCTTCCACAGGGCAGGGAGTCTTGGGTGTTCCCATCTTCCGAGACCTGAGCCAGTCCCCCGAGGGAGCTGGGGCAGCCTACTCGGTGGGTGTGTGGGCCCCGGAGGCAGCCGGCTTGGTTCCAATCCTGGCTTTGCCGCTTATTTGCTGAGAACCTTGGTGAGTTGCCTAATGTCTTTGTGCCTCAGTTTCCTCAGCTTTAAAAGAGGCGCAATGCTAGAACCTGTTGCTATGGTTGCTATGGAGATTGAATGCTCCAACGCGTTGATGTGCTTGCACAGCCGAGTCACCTAAGAACTGCTGACCTCTTGTGATGATCCCAGCACTACTGGAGGGGCGGGTAGAGAGGATGGAGCCTGGGCTTTGGAGTCAGACCGGGGCATAGCACAAATCGCACACCTTCTCTGGGTCTCAGTTTTCTCATCTGTAAAGTGGGAGTGAGAATCTCTAGCTGGAGTTCACTTCATCATTCAACACACATGTGTTCTGTGACAGGCCAGCCTTTGCTGGGTGTCGGGGATTCCATGGCAAACGAGAGCCTGTCCCTGTCCCTGAGAAGCTTGGAGGCAAGCCCAGAGGTGCTTCCTCTGGGGTCCACGGGCCCAGAGGCTTTCCACAGAGGTGTCAGCGGACTCTATAACCCACCAAACCTGTAAGTAAGAGGTCTGGGGCTTTCAGCAGATCTTCAGGAGGCTGGCGCCCAGGGCTGATGTTAGACTAGCTGGGCTGGCCCCGCCTGGTGCTGTGGGCCACCACCAGGGCCCCTGCGGATCCCAGTCCTGAGTGCGGGGTGGGGCAGGCATGGGCCTCTGTGCAGGGCGAGTCTAGGTTTCCTCGATTCACCCCATGCTGCCTGCCCTTCTCACCGCAGCCTCAGAAAGAGCTTGGGGGAAAATACACTCCTAAATAAATAATAAATATGGGCAGAAAAAATAATATAGAAAGCACTTGCCTTGTTCAGGACTTTTGACAGGCCTGCTCTGCCTGGCTCTGGGCTCTCTCTGTCTCTGCCAATTAACGCCTCTGCCTGTTGCAGGTTACCATAGGAGCGTGACTCAGCTCACCACCCGCAACTGTTGCTGGGGAGTTCTCAGCATCCGCTGCTGAGCACCGCACAGCGCTCTCGGACAAGCGCCTGTGGGGACCCAGCTCCTTCCTCAGGGACAGCCCCACCCACCATGGGCGGAGTGGAAGCATGTGGGCTTTGGTGTCAGACCATGGGTTCCAATCCTGGCCCTGCTTCTCTGCTAGCTCAGGCAGGTCATTTAAACGTGCTAAGTCGCAGCTTCCTCATCTATGAAATGGAAGCGCTGGTAGAGCTGACCTTGGGCCGTGTTGCGGCAGGACAGCGGCATGATGACTGTGAAGCACCCGGCCCATTGCGAACGCTCCGTCAAACCTGGTTCTTACTCTGACCACCAAGACTGGGCCTGGGAGGGAAAAGCGGATGCTCCCTCTCTACAGGGGGTGATGCGGCCAGTGCCGCAAGATGGAGGGAAACAGGAGGGCCGCGTTCTCACAGGGTGTTTTGGCTGAGTTACTGCCCCTCTGAAAGCCTCAGTGTTTGCATCTTCTCAGTGGGCAGCTTGCTTCATTATGTTTCCTGGATCCAATCTTTGGGTGTCTACAGAGGTCTGGGAGCACTAGGCTGGGTGCAGTCAGAGGATACTGCTCCAGCTGCAGGGACAGGTTGCCAAAGGAACAAAATTCAACCCAGCTGTGTGAGTCATCTCACCCCCCCTGCCCCCACCCCAGCGCAGATCCGACTGCACTCCTCTCCAGCCCCTCTCTCTGCAGTCTCAGTCCTGCCTCGTGGCCCCCACCTCATGGCCCCCACCCGTGTCTTCCCTCTCAGCCCCTGTCCATGTTCCTCATTCTTCAATGCCTTGGTCAGATCCCGCCTCCTCCAGGAAGTCTTCTGTAACAGCCAGGGTCCACCTAGGAAACAGAACCACACTGGTCATTCCCACAGAGCGAACCTAGCATAAGGAAGTGTCCTACTTCACATCCATTAGGATAGCTATTACCAAAACGAAAAGGAAAATAACAAGTGTGGGAAAGGATGTGGAGAAATTGGAACCATTGTGTGTTGCTGGCGGGCATGTACAATGGTGCAGCCTTTGTGGAAAATATTATAGTACTTTCTTAGAAAATTAAAAATGGAATTACCTTATAAGCCATCAATTCCATTTCTGGGTAAATATACCCAAAAGAACCGAAAGCAGGGTCTTGAAGAGATGTTTGTACACCCATGTTCATAGCGGCATTACTCACAATAGACAAAATGTAGACGCACTCTGTGTCCACTGAGGGATGGACGGACCAACAGATGCGGTGCGTACCTGGAGTGGAATATCACCCAGCCTTGAAAAGGAAAGACATTCTGACGTAGGCTGCAGCATGGATGAACTCTGGAGACAATGCTAAAGAATAAGCTAGACACAGAAGGACAAATACGTGTGATTCCACTGTATGAGGTTTCCAGAGTTGTCATACTCACAGAGACAGAAAGTGGGGATTGTGGCTGCCAGGGGCTGGGGACTGGGGGGTCGGGAGTTATTGTTTAATGGGGACAGAGTTTCAGTTTTGCAAGACGAAAGATTTCTGGAGATGGATAGTGGTGACTGTTGTACAACAGTGTGGATGTACTTAATGCCACTGAACCGCACACTTAAAAATAGTTCCAGTGGCTAAATTTTGTGTTATGTATGTATCTACCACACGTAAAAATAAAGAGGTGTTAACTGTTTCTGACACTGTTGATCAAACCATTGGAAAGAGCACATTAAGGTACCGTGGGAACGGGAAGCAGCCCACCGCCGCCCCCCAGGGCTGGGGCCGGAGGAAGAGGGTGCAGTTACTAGAACTTAGAAAGCACAGCAGGGCTGGTGGTGCTTGGACCCAGACCTCAAGGAGCAGACGCTGCTTGGCCGGGGCTGGCGTCTCGGGGATGAGGAGGGACCAACTGTGCTGGTTTGCTTAGGACTGAGGGGGCTCTCAGGCTGTGAGACTTGGTCTCCCTAGCACAGGGCACAGAGGAAGCTGGTTTGGTAGGTGTTGAAAAAAGTGCAAACTGGATTCAGCTGCTGCTCAGAAAGGACCTGCTGCTGCTGGGGTGATGAAGCCAGACAGGAACGACAGGGGAGCAGGAAGCACGAGTCCCTTTTTCATCTAAGCCTCGCAGGGAGCAGCAGACAAAGCAGAAACACAGTTTGCCGAGCCCGGGCCCGGCAGAGAGCTCCAAAGGCTGGGGTCGGAGCGAGAGAGGGTGGCTTGGTCCCTGCCAAACCTTCCCTGACTACTCTGAGCTCTACTGACTCTTGCTAAAGTCTGGCCAATTTATCTTGGCTCATAATTATTTGCTAATTATTTCACATATCACATTTTTAGGGACTGGCTCCCTGTGACACCCACCTGGACGGTACCCTTCCTGAGGGTAGGCTGAGCCCATGCTTACTTCATTGTTTAGTAATAAAAATGCTAATTACCCATCGTATACTTTGGCACTGTGATGAGGTGTTCATACTCGTGTAATTCTTCCCATAACTCTGCCCCTTTTTGCATTTGAGGATGTTGAGGCTTAGAGACACTAATTGCTCAAGGTCACTGCTGTGGTTTGAATGTCCCTGCCAAAATTCATGTTATAATTTAATAGCCATTATAATGGCGTTAAGAGGTGGGGCCTCTAAGAGGTGATTAGGCCATGAGGGCTCTGCCCTTATGAATGGGTTAATGTCGTTACCTTGTTGTCTGGGGAGTGATTGGTTATCGCAGGAATGGACGCCCGATAAGTTTGGCTTCGTTCCTCTCTCTGTCTTGAGCTTGAGTTTGCCTTCCACCCTTCCACCATGGCACACGCCTCACCAATGTCAGCGCCGTGCTCTTGGACTTCCCAGCCTCCAGAACCAAGCAAACTTCTTTTCTTTATAAATTTCCCAGTCCATGGTATTTTGTTATAGCAGCAGCAAATGGACTAAGACAGTCACACAGCTTTCTAAGTGGCAGCGTTTGATACGAAGCTTGGATCTCTCTCTCTGGTCACTTACATCTCACTGTGACCCTTTAGGCTAGGCACTTAGTAGCTGCTCAATTTTACTTGTTGGTTAAATGTCCAATAGAGGAACGATGAACCATGTAGAGGATGATGGACTCCCCTGCCCCTCTCTTTCTGGGGGAGTCTTCCACGTGAAGAGGAGGATGCCTGTTCTAGGAACGTCCCCTCCGGAATGGGTCTGAGTGGCTGAAGATGGAGTTGCTGAGTTGTGTTTTATTTCTCGTTGAGCTCGGATGTCTTCTCACCCTCACAATCCTATCACAGGCCTGTGGTGAGAATTAATCTCAGGGAAGGTGAGAGAATGCAAGACAAGCTTCTCTGAGTTCTGCATAAAAATAAAATCTGGAGATGAATGATGTCGGAGATACATCATTTCTGTCTGACTTGCAGAAGGTTTTTTCTTTTTGTGTAAGTATAATGCAGGAGATATATGAGCCCATTCCTGGATAGGGTGCCGGGCTCCCAGGGGGTTTGTACTGAGACTGGGGGAGAGAGGGAGAGAGGGACAGAGGAAAAGGGAGAGGGTCAGAGAGAGAGAGAGAGAGAGAGAGAGAGAGAGAGAGAGAGGGGTGAGCCAGGAGGATGGAGAGGCAGCATGGAGTATAAAAATGACAGATGCCCTGGTGTAAAAGGTGACAATTTGCCTACACAGTGAAATGGTTCTGTCAAGACATCAGGGTATTTGGGGACCTGAATTCAGAAAGGAGGTGTTTGAAAATGCAGGCAGCCGGGAGCTCCTTCAGTCACCGCAGAGCTCCAGAAGTGATGTTTTGTAATTTTGCCTTATGATCTGTGAGGGTTTATCATGGCGCTAATCGGCCTAATGATGACGGGAACTCAGTCATTCCCACTTAGATGCCAGGTTTTAAGTAATAATACGCGCTCAGCAGGCCCCCTCGGCTGTGTGCTGAGAGGACCTGGGGGGACGGCCCCTCTGCACGCTCTGGTAAATGAACTCAGCTCCCACAGGGCTGCCTGGCTCCCCTCTGCCTGCTGGTCACCAGCCTGAAGAAAGGACAGCTTCCCTGCGTGGTCCGTCGGGCTGGGGCTCCGGCCGTCAGAGACGGTGACGGCTGCAGGGGCCACTGCCCCACCGGGTGCTGCCCATCTTGCTCCTCCAGGTTGCCACTCTTAATGGGAAAATTTAAAACCAGTGTTTATGATAATGCCCCCGTTCCCATGGACACCAGTGAACCGCACAACCAAGATTAATGGAGAACCATCGAGACCGGTCCTAAAAGATGGTCCCTCTTGCGGATTCCGGTCTGTCACGCGGCATCCATTAGCGCTGGAGCGCAGGGTCCTCATCATGTTGGTATCGTTGGGACCAGCGCACGCCACTGCAAGATGGCATTTCCACCGTGCATCAACAGATCATTTCACCACTGCTCAAGGCATCGTAAATTGGACTTATAGCTCAGCTGCTGGCATAAATAAGTCCCTTTGATAGTTAGTGGAAGACGTTATGACACTCCAGGGTACAGGAGGGGACATTGGCACTGTCATTTTTTTTCTCCAGCCCTGGCACCCTGGTGCCTGTGATCTTTCTGAAGATTCAGGGCACGCGCTCTTCATTACGGCTTGGGCACCAGGGACTTGTTTTTTTTGCAAGATTAATGAGCGCCACGGAAATTCTCCAGCGCATCTCGATAATTAAGTCTTTGTTTATCAAAAAACAAGTTATATTAGGAGCAGAAAATTCGCAGTAATTATTCATAATTCTAACAATTCAAGTATAGCTACCTCATTTGCCTGGGTAATTCTGCTTTTTAATTTCTTGCATACATTTGCATATTAATTTTGCCCGTCGGCTGCAGCAGGCTTGACAGTTTGCTACTATGTGATGGTTTTCACAGGGGTGCGACTCAGTTGGGTGGCATTTCGACTGGGTGCAATGATAAATTATGAATTTTCTAATTTGCTGCATAATGAAGTAACCCCTTCCAACCCAATTAAAAAGAATCACCAGGATCTGTTTTTTTTTTGTAAATATATATTTTCCAGGTATTTCATCTTTTTCTTTTCTTTGCTGTTTATAAACAAGGCATGTATATATATTTTCTCTTAACAAAAAAGCCAATGCTTGCATTTGCAGGCTTCTGGGTGATGGTGTCTCTGTATGCATCAAAGCAGACTCAAGACTTGGGCTCCTCTAGCCTGGCCATCAGAGAGGGTCCCATCTGCGGGACAAGTCTCTGCTAGTCTGAGTGGCAGCGGTGTGTGCACTGTGCGGAGGTGGTGGGTGGGTGGCTGCGGACACACGAGTCCAAGGGGAAAAGTGGTTGAGGTTGTACTCTATGCATTCGAGTTTCTCCTACCCGCAAGTTAAGTACCACAGCTCTTTAAGCTTCTTATTTAAAAACAAACAATAGCAACAACAACAAAATACCCTGCTGAAATATGCCCAGGCAGTATCTTCCAGACACGGTTGTGAGCAGGCCCGAGAGGAGGTGGAAGTGTGCAGAAGCGTGCTTGCCTGGCGTCTGTGGTCGAGTTGGAGATATGTTCCGGCAGCGGGTGGAGGGACAGTTGTGGCTGGTGAGGGCCGTGGCATTTCGTTTTCCACGCCAGGCCTGCTGAGCTGAGCAGAGGATCCAGGCAGCAGGCCGAGCGCCTTCCTGCCTTTCCAGATGGTTCTGGCATAGCCCAGATAATATCTTCTAATGGTGCAAAAAAATTAAAATAAAAAAAAAAGCTTTGTACAATCTTGTTGCAATTCTGATGTAAAACAATCCCCGAAAGTGGCGGGGTTTGGGCATAATTTGGCTTTGCTGGGAGCCCAAATAGCGCAGAATAGGGAAGAGGAAAGCTATCCCCTTCCCACTGGCATGCACGTCTCCTCTGCCCTCCCCAAGCCCTCTCCCTGCACTTAGCAGCTCCAGGAAGTGCGGCGCACAGAGCTCCCGCCCAGCCCTTAGCTCTGCTGTCAAGCACAGTGCTGGCTCAGACGCAGGCTCCCTCTTTGGGCAATGCGGACCACCCGGAACCGGAAGGCGCGGTTTGGATACCAGTTACCTCTGGTACCAGGTGCAGACTCATGGAGCCTCTGAATGAGGAAGAACCACAAAGACCGGTGAGATCAGCTTCTGTCGAACCTCTTTGTATGATATTCCCGTGAAGGAGTGTCCAGGCTTTCCTTGTATGCCTCCAGTGTCAGGGGACTCACTGCTTCCCTGTGCCATTCACTCTGTCTTTAGATAATTCTACTTGTTCAAAACTACCTTCAAATACTCCTCCACTGGTCCTAATTTTCTCGCCAGGGACCGCCTAGAACACACCAACTTTTCCCTGCACATTAAACATTCTGCTCATCTCTTGTTTTGCAGAGGTGTCAAGTACTTATCTTTTTAGCCAGACTGCGCAGCCCTCGAGGTCGCATACTGGCTTGCACTTTTCTGAATTACCCCCGTGCCTTGCGCAGGGCTAATTTCACCGTACACGCTCAAGCAACAATTGCCGGTCATATTTGAGCACTTACATAAACTGTAAAAATTGATCCGGAGAATTCAACAGGGCAGTGTGAACGGGCAGTGTCAGGACACAGCCTTATGGGACGGGGCGGGGATTAGCCCCGGCAGAAATAGCACCATTCCTAAAGGCTCCGAAAGGACACCATGGGTCGGGTACCTCTTTTATGCTATCGTCTCATGTTTTCTGGAGGTTTTCAGTACTTTTTAGTGGACTCCATGCTCATTAAGACCTAAGCACCATCCTCAATACGTATTTATTTGTGGATTCAAGCATCAGGCTGGCCAGTAGCCACATGGTCTTCATCTATTAATATTTTGGTCCTTTTCATTTGCAAGATGATGTTTTAATGGTTTACTCAATATGTATTAACTGACTTTTAACTTTTTGCTGGCCCTGTGCTTGTGCTGGGGATGTACTGTCAAGGAAAACAGGCTCAGTCCCTGCCCTCAGGGAGCTCCCTTGGTTTGTTCAAAATAGAGGTTGGGTCGAGATGAGTGGTTTCCTGAACTGTGTGCCATGGAGCCCTGGAGTTCCTCGGAGGTGTCTCAGGGCACCTGAGAAAAGATTAGAAAGATAATAAAACAGTTATCAAGCATGTGTTAGGCACTGTTCTAAATCCATGTGTTAACTTCTTTATGAGGTAGAGATTTATCTCCATATTGCAGAGGAGGAAACCGAGGAAGGATTGCTGGGTTAAATACAAGATGCCCAGCTAAATCTGAATCTTAGATAAATAGCACAGTTTTAAAATATAAGTATGTCCCAAAGATAAGGGTCCAGTTTCATTCTTTTGCATGTGGAAATCCAATTTTCCCAGCACTGTTAATGGAAGAGACCATTCTTTGCCCATGGTGTCTTCTTGGTGCCTTTGTCAAAAATCAGCTGACCGCCTATGCTTGGGTTTACTTCTGTGCTATTTTATTCCATTGGCCTATGTGTCTGTTTTTATGCCTGTACCATACGGTTTTGATTACTATAGATTTGTAATATAATTTTAAATTACGAAATGTGGTGCCTCCAACTTTATTTTTCTTTCTCAGAATTGCTTCGGCTGTTAGGGGTCTTTAGTGGTCCCACACAAATTTTAGAATTTTTTTTTATTTCTATGAAGAATTTCGTTGCAGTCTAGGGATCGTGTTCAATTTGTATATTGCTTTGAGCAGTATAAACATTTTAACAATATTAACTCTTCCAATACATGAACATTGGATGTATTCCCCTTTATTTGTATTTTCTTCAATTTCTTTCATTAGAGTATTTTGGTTTTCAGTGTACAGATCTTTTACCTTTTTGGTTGAATTTACTCTTCAATATTTTATTTTATTTTTGATGCTATTTTAAGTGGGATGGTTTTCTTGATTTCTTTTTCAGATAGGTCATCATTTGTGTACAGAAATGCAACTGATTTTTGTATGTAGGTTGTGTATCCTGCAACTTTACTGAATTCATTTATTAATTAGTTCTAACAGTTTTTTTGTGGAGTCTTTGGGATTTTATACATATAGGGTCATGTCATCTGTAGCTAGAGATAATTTTACTTCTTCCTCTCTGATTCATATACCTCATCTTATAGCATACATAAAAGTCAATTCAAAATGGATAAAAGATCTAAATATAAGATCTGAAACCATAAAAGTACTGGAAGAGAAAATAGTGCAAAATCTTCTGGCCTTGACAATGATTTTTTTGGATAACATACCAAAAGTTCAGGCCACAAAAACAAAAATAAATAAATGGGACTACATCAGACTAAAAACCTTTTGCACAGCAAAGAGAACTGTCAACAAAATGGAAAAGCAGTCTATGGATTGGGAAAAAATTTGCAATCTATATATCTGATGAGGGATTAATATTTAAAATATATAAAAAACTCACACAATGCAATAGGAAAAAAAAAACAATCAGACTAAAAAATGGGCAAAGGACCTGAATAGACATTTTTCCAAAGAAGACAGAAAAATGGCCAACAGGTATATGGAAAGGTGCTCAACATCACTAATTGTCAGGGAAATGCAAATCAAAACCACAATGAGATAACACCTCACACCTGTTAGGATGGCTATTATCAAAAAGAAACAACAAATGTTGGCAAGGGTATGGAGAAAAGGGAGCCCTTGTTAGTGAGAATGCAGGTTGGTGTAGCCACTGTGGAAAACAGTATGAAGGTTCCTAAAAAAATTAAAAATAGAACTACCATATGACCCAGCAATCTTTCTTCTGGGTATATGCCAAAAGGAAACGAAATCATCACCTGATAAAGACATCTGCACTCTCATGTTCCCGACAGCATTACTCACAATAGCCAAGATGCGGAAACAACTGGTGTCCACTGATGGATGGATGAAGAAACTGTGGTGTATACACACGAAGGAATATTATTCAGCCTTTAAAAAGAAGGAAATCCCGCCATTTGCCACACCATGGAAGAACCTGGAAGACATTATGCTAAGTGAAATACCTCAGATGTAGAAAGAAAAATTCTGTATGATCTCACTTATATGTGGAATCCAAGAAAGAAAAGTTGAGGTCGGATGTGGTGGCTCACCCCTGTAATCCTAGCACTCTGTGAGGCCAAGGCAGGAGGATCGCTTGAGGTCAGGAGTTCGAGACCAATCTGAGCAAGAGTGAGACCCCATTTCTAATGAAATCAGAAAAAATTAGCTGGGCATTATGGTGCACGCCTATAGTTCCAGCTACTTGGGAGGCTGAGGCAGAATGATCGCTGGAGCCCAGGAGTTTGAGGATGCAGTGAGCGATGATGACACCACAGCACTCTATCCTGGGCAACAGAGTGAGACATGGTCTCCATTAAAAAAAAAAGTTGAATGCACACAGAGAAAAAGATAGTGGTAACCG
>CAUYSK010000896.1:0-28065 GCA_963575035.1 Avahi laniger
GTAGTCCCAGCTACTTGGGAGGCTGAGACAGTAGGATTGCTTGAGCCCAGGAGTTTGAGGTTGCTGTGAGCTAGGCTGACGCCACGGCACTCGCCCCAGGCAACAGAGTGAGACTCTGTCTCAAAAAAAAAAAAAAAAAAATTAGTTATCAGGGGGTGGTGAGCAGATTATGTTGGACTGTGTGGATACTTTTTTGATTCGATTTTTGCTTCTGACTTTAATTGTCATGTCATTCTTGTTAGAACTAGTCAGAAAGAAAAGTCATTCTTTTGCTTATGCTGCTTTTAAAGTGTATTTGGAGAACATATTGAAAAAAGAAAAAAACTTTTGACAAACCTTAACTACAAAGTACAGTAAACCATTATGTTGAAGAACAGGAGTGGTCTCACAGGCTCGACTTGCTTATCTTAATGGATATTACTTGAGAAGTACAGAGCTGGTATTATTTAGAACTTGAGTGGTATAATTTATGATTAAAAAATTTATAATTGTAAATAATGTTTACGCTGAACTAAGGTTTTTCTATTAGACTTAAAACAATGATTGCATTTTCTATATAGCTTCTGATGGAGCACTGGCAGACCTCAAAATCAAAATATAATGTTAAATACTATATATTCTGTAACAGTTTAGTGTTTATTGGCAGCAGAACACAAGGAGTGAAAGATTTGACATAGAGCTTTTATATATTGGTCTGCTGCACCAGAATGTAAGCCCCATGAGGGGTGTCTGTTTTATTCCCTGTCATATTCCCAACACCTACAATAGTGTCTGCATGTAACAGTTGCTCAATACTTATTTGGTGAATGAATGAATTGACATCTAGTTTGGAAGTGCATTCCTGACTTGGTACCTTTGTATGAGGCTTGTTTGTTTGATAACTTATTACCAAATATCTATGGATTCGATTCCTTTGTATTTGCAGTTTATTGAATAAACCTAAATTTTTTGTTGTTTATAGTACTAATTCATAGAAAAACGGGAAATAGAACCAAAAGCTGTTAAAAAAAAACTGTTTTCATTTATATGGCTCTGTATAATTTTGTAGAAATGTGAGTTCTTTCATTAAAAAATAAAATCCAAGGTGAATAATGATTGCCTTTAAGGCAAAAAAAAAAAAATTGTTTCTTGACCAGTCGCCTACAGCTGATGAGCTCCAGTAAGAGCGAAACCAGTTCTCACCTACTGCTGAAACAATTTTGAAGTGTGAATTGGTCCTGTAGTACTGTGTCAGAAACAGAAACAACTCTGGGGGTTAAAAAAACAGTGCTTGAATTAAGAGGAATTTTGTGACTGTGCTGTTTTATACAGTATTTCCCCTAATGACTAAGAGTTGCTAAAAAGTCAAAATAACCTGTTATTTCTTTACCTGAAAAAAAGCTACGTAAATTGTACTCTGTTCTTGTAATTGCTATATATGAGTGTGAATTTGATTTGTGCAAGCACTTGTTAAATTAAGACAGTCTTGTAAACAAATGTCTAGTTTTATAACTTCCTCCTTTAGTCTGCTAGTAGGCTATTCTATCCTAGTTCTTATAACTTCCCCCTTTAGTCTGCTAGTAGGCAATTCTATCCTCTCTCCCCCCCACCCCCCCACCCTTCACCAAAAGAAAAAACTTGGATAACAATCAAATTGGCCTGCATCAGCATTGCTAACTGGAGGCCTACTGGAGGACTCAGCTGACTGCTTTTTTCTCCTGGTTAATCATGGACATAATCATGCTGATTGCTTTTTTTTTTTTTCCTTCCATTTACCACCCCTCTTATGCAGTTTCTTAATCTTTGGTGATGGCTTTGTTATATATATATACACATAAATCTTTGTTAATTCCCTCTCCTTTTCCTTTGGCCTCCAAATGGTATTCATTTGAGCATCAGAAAACTATGTTTGCAAGCTAAGTGGTTATCAGATGCCAATTTACATGATTATTTTTTAAAGGTCGTGGGCATATTAATGCGAGAAGTTATAGAAAGTACTTGTCTTTTGAGCTTAATCTAAGTCTTCCTTAATTTATAGTAGGACAATATGTAAAATATGTAAAATTCTAAGCTTAGGTAATTATATAAGCAGTTTTTTTAATCTAGATGAATATCTTGCAGGATTTGAGACAAATTTTGTTGTTCTGCACATTGAAAGTCTTCTTACAACCTGTTTCCCACCTACTAAATGCTGTTTGGTCCCCAGATCATTGTGTAAACCCAATGGGTCCTACCCTCATTAAGAACCACTGGACAACATTTGCAAAAATGAGTGCAAATGTAGTAAAGAATATATTTGTTAGATTTATTTGTCTATTATTACTATTATATTGCTTGAGACTTAAGGAGTTTGATTCAGTTCAGAGTGAGGTGGTTCTTGCAAGTACACCATTTATGCCTGTCCAAAAATGTCGCAAGAAAGGCTATATGTGCTTGATGAGTATAAATGTGGTATCTTTTAATGTACCTAAGAGATTATTTTTGTACTTGTAATGAGAGAAAATTTGGGGGAAGATGTGGCATTAGAATTGGTCCTTTAAAATAATTAGGCTTTAGATAGACTGACGGGAAGAACATTCTAGGTGGGGGCAAAGCCATGGGGAATTATTTGGGGAATCCTGAGTAGACTGGTCAGGGTAGTAAAATATAGTGAAGTGCTAGGATTTTAGGAATGTGTTGAGAGATAAGATTGGAAAAGTAGGACAACTGGTTTATTGAGGAATCTCAATTCCGGGGTGTAAACATGAAATAGTTTTATTTTTTGCTTAATTGGCCTCCAGTCGTGCTGTATAAAGAACCCGCATCCCTTTAACTACTCTCTGAAGTGCAATCACTTGTGTTACAATTTTTCTGCCACTTTTGGTTACTAGAGAAAACTTATTCCGGAAATTAAGACAGGTTCCAGTCATTAAAAAAAACAAAAACACAACAAGCAAAAAAACCCGAAGTCAAAACTTACTCTCCCTGAAGAAAACTTGAAGCTGTTAGTTCCCATCTGCTTGGCTTGAAGAAGAGAGATAATTAAGACATGCTCCCTTCTTTCTCTAGCCAGCCCTTTTCCGGTTGGGGGAAGAAGACGAACCAGCAGAAGCAGAGCGCTCATTACCTGAACCTCTGAAAGAGGAAAGAGGTGGCCCTGGCCTCACTCTGGTTCATCTGGCTGAATTTGATGGTGGTGTCTGTGGAGGTAGTGTGTGAATTTTGTAGGGGCACTGTTGTAGCTCCCTGGCCCCTTTTAGCCACTGAAGACCCACTTCATAGGGCAGTCCCACTTGGGCAGAACAGTATAGTACACACTTCAACTCCTCTGGTTTGGATGACCTTTCCTTTGTCACGGTACTATGTCACCCCGGGGCTATCCCAAGTAACCTACCCTTCCATTAATCCTCCTTGCTCCTTCACTTGGAGTTGCAAGAGGGAGGAATGAAGTGAGATTGAGAAACCAACATTTTAAGCCATCCAGGTGTAAAGTGATCAGAGGCCCGAGTAGGGTTGTGGGTAGGGGACAGAATAGCTGTAAACATGCAGAGACATGAAATTGTTGAAAGAATATGAGGGCAAAGAGAGAAAGGAGTCAGATGACTAAGAAAAACGATATTATTGACAATAGAAAAGATAAGCTGGAGGTGCTCAATACAAGAGCTATAATTATGATTTTGGATTTGGCCAGTTTGAGTTTGAGGTAATGGTAGAACCTCTAGAGAAAATGCCTGTATTCAGGTGGAGTTTTTTGTTTTTGTTTTTTTTTTTGTTTGAGACAGGGTCTCACTCTGTTGCCTGGGCTAGAGTGCCGTGATGTCAGCCTAGCTCACAGCAACCTCAAACTACTAGGCTCAAGCAATCCTTCTGCCTCAGCCTCCCGAGTATCTAGGACTACAGACATGCGCCACCATGCCCAGCTACTTTTTTCTATTTTTAGTAGAGATCGGGTCTCACTCTTGCTCAGACTGGTCTTGAACTCCTGAGCTCAAGTGATATACCTGCCTAGCCTCCCAGAGTGCTAGGATTACAGGCATGAGCCACGGTGCCCAGCCCAGGTGGAGATTTTAATGTATAGGGAGAACAAGTGAGGAAGAGGAGACAATTTGATATCTGTAACTAAAGGGTACAGGACTGAAAATAATTATGTAGGCATCAACTATGAATGTTGCTTCAATGATCTAATTGGAAGGAAAAAGACTTGAGGACTGAATCCTGGGGAATATAAATGCTGGGTGAGAGGATAAACCAGTATTTGCTTAGTGTTTTTCTGTTGACAACTCATGGCACATAGACAGGAACCATAAAGTTGTTGTTAAAGTTTTCTTTTCACTTTCTCTATGCTGAGGTATCAAAACACCTTTGCAATATTAATCTCTTTAAATAGATTCTTTATCTGCTTCTCATTACATTTTGGTCGGCTCTGGGTTCAACTTCTGCTGGAATAGCCTTAATTACTTATGATGTTTAAGACCAATTCCTTCATTTATTTTTAGATTGATTTCTAGATTGTTAAGATTTTAAATTCAACAGCAACACATTCCCAAGGTTATATCTTAAAGTGAGTTACTTTGGGTAAGGTGATGTAGTTGGCAATGCCCCTGTTTGAGAATTATTTTACTTTGTCCTAGATTTTGGAATACAGAATACCTATGATGTCTTTTATTTACTTATTGCATTTATTTGTATTGTCTAAACCAAGCCTTTAATACTAGTGTAGGCTTTGGCTTGCTTATAAAATATATGCAGCAAAATATAATTTCTGTTTGGTTATTTGGAAATATGTTATACAAATAGGTATTTAGACTGTTAGGGCCAATGGCTATATTAGTTGATGCCCCAAAGGGCAGTCTAAACTAAAAGGCAGGATATTTAACAAACAAGCTGGTCTTATTTTCCTTTCTTACCATTATTCCTCCTATTTTCTGCATTCCTGGAATAATGTTTCTCACATACTAATTTTATCGTATCATTTTTGTGCTTACAGGCAGACTTTAATTCAACAAATATTTGAGAACCTACTATATGCTAGAAACTCTGCAGTATACAAGTCTACTATAATTTATTGTGATTTGTTCTTAACAAAATTCACTTTCACTTGCATTCTGAGGATTCTACCTGACCAGTTTCTCACTCTTTTTTTTTTTTTATCATCCTCTGACCACCACCTCCATCACAGCCTGATGTGAATATGCATTTTTCTGTTATTCAAAATTTTAATCTTTGTTTTGTTTTCTATTAGTATATCTCTCATCTGGAATTACTTCTTTTCTAGGTAGCCAAAACTATGATCTGCCTACTTTTTAGTCTCATCTCACATGGCTTCAGTAACTTACCTTCCTTGTACATGCTTTGCTGACACCTGACAAAAGAAGTCCACAATTCTTTTTCATTAAGATCACTGAAATATTTTATATTTGTGTCCCATAGTTTTTGAAGTTGACTAATTTTCATAAAATAGCTAGAAAAGTAACCTTTGTAAACAATATATTATAAAAATTTATTTTAACCTTGCCAAATTAATTTTTTAGTGTTGCTTTTATTGACCTAGGCAGTGCATGTGGGTTCCATTTGATTTGCACTGAACATTGTTTTATTCCTGATGAGAATGTTTGAAAATCACCGTAGCACTTCCTGGATCCCTGCCTGGATAAAAAACCCGTTCCTGTCAGGAATCCTTTACACCCTGACTTCCTTTCAGCTCAAATCTAGATCTTTGGGCTATGGGTAGGTGTGTCTTTAGTATTGTTTAGTTTTCCTTCTCAGTAAACTTTCTATCTTTATTGATGTGCATTTTTCCATTATCTTGGTTTGTGATTTCTCTTTTAATGCTTTCATTGTTGTCTTATTTCACCAATATTTTCTTACAGGTTCTTGAGGTAGTCTTTTTTTCCTCACAGAGCTGAAAGAATTCTAAACATTTTTTGGCTCTAATTTTCCAGTCACTAGCATTATTCCTTAACTAACATTTTCTGGGGATGATTGGGAAATGCCAGACTGCAACTGAAATTAGTGAAACTGTGACTGAAGTGATGGAGGAAAGACGATGAGACTTTGCAGTGGCCCTGCTGGTTGTAGCCAACTTGGATTGGTTGTGCTAGTCTTTTTTCGTTTTGAAGGGAAAGGCTTTTAAAGAAATTATTAGTTCGTGGTCTTAGTTATAATCACATCATGGTGTATGTGCAGATATATATGGGATCTTGGCTGAAAAAAAAATTTTTAATTTTGATGTTTTGATTTCTTAGATGTAACACGAAGATCAGAAGCAGATCTGAAGAAACACAAAGTGAACTGGTGCCAGTCAGCATGTCAGAGACAGAGGACATTGCCTCCATTTCCTCTGATAAAAATATTGGGAAAACATCTGAATTAAAGGAAGACTCATGCAACTCGTTTTCTGGTGATGAAAGCAGCAGATTAGAAAATGAGTCCAAACTATTGTCATTAAACTCTGATAAAACTTCATGTCAGCCTAATGAACATAATAGTCAAATCGAAGCCCAGGAAAATTATATTCCAGATAATGGTGGAGGCGAGGATTCTTGTACTAAAACAGACATATGCCCAGAAAATCCTGAACAAATAGGTAATTTTCCTAATGGAGATTTTGCAAAGCAAATTTCAAAAACAAACGAACAGACAGTAACACAAATATTGGAGAAATTAAGGTCATCTGCGTTTACAGAAGCAGCTAATCAAAAGACTTATTCAGAAAGTCCCTATGATACAGACTGCACCAAGAAACTTATTTCAAAAATAAAGAATGTTTCGGCATCAGAGGATTTGTTGGAAGAAATAGAATCTGAGCTCTTCTCTACAGAGTTTGCAGAAGAACACCGAGTACCAAATGGAATGAATAAGGGAGAACATGCGTTAGTTCTGTTTGAAAAGTGTGTACAAGATAAGTATTTGCAGCAGGAACATACCATAAAAAAGTAAGTTTTTTATTCTTTTAGGTTATTTTTTTCACACAGATTAGAGATTGAATTCTTTAAGGGAAAGTGTCATCTTGACCGCTTTTAATTCCACAAGGAATCCATGCGCATAGTAGTTGAGCAAAAAATATGTATTTACTGAATACGTGAACAAATATCAAATTTTCCTATTTATTTAACATCTAAGTCTAAAGGAATAAATATTAAATAGTGTAAATTCATTAAAGAGCTAGACATTTTTATAAAGACAACTCAAATTTTTTATTTTTGAAAGAATGTAGAAGTATAATATTGTCAAAACTAAGATTCAAAAGGAAATGAGAAGTCAAAATTAAAAAAAATTATTTTTAAATCCTCATTCTAAATTCATTAAAAAATTTTAGAGAACAGAATTATTTGATTAACATTTAATAATGAAAACATAGTTATTTTTAGACTGCTCTTGGATTTGTGAATTCTGTTTTAATGACAGTTTAATTTTAGTATTTTTCCTAATAGTATTATATTACCCTATATTTTTATTCTAGATTTATATAGCAAAGTGATATATAGGTGTAGGTACTTTTTGGTAAACTTTAAGAAAGGAAAATAAAATGTACAAGCCTTGATTAAAATATAGACTCTTTTACAAAAATGATATTTAAAATATTTTTTTGAATTAGGGGTATATGGGCATGTGTAGAGAAAGGGAGGGAGGAAGTCCATATACCAGAAGAGGATGACAGAAGAAAATATATCACTGTGGTTACGAAATTGGTTTTTAATGATTTCCATGCTTCTAGCCTTTACTCTTCTAGATTATCCTGCTCAGTTGATCAGTTTTCCCCAAACCAGCTCACCCTTCATTGATTTATCCAGTGAACGTTTAATCTCTTAGTATCCAGGGCCCTTTTTACCATATTTTTAATTTTTATTTTTAATTCTAATAAAATATATATAATATAAAATTTACCATCTTAACCACTTTTAAGTATACAGTTCCTTTGTGCTAATTGTATTCACATTGTTGTGCAGTCAATCTGCAAACATTTTCACCTTGCAAATCTGAAACTCTATACCCATTAAACAATAACTCCCTGTTCCCACCTGCCCCCAGCCTCTGGCAACCACCATTCTACTTTCTGTTTCTATGAGTCTGACTGCTCTTGATACTTCATGTAAGTGAAATCATATAGTACTTGTCTTTTTGTGACTGGCTTATTTCATTTAGCATAACATCCTTAAGGTTTACCCATGTAGTAATGAGTTGGAATTTTTTTCCTTTTTAAGGCTGAATAATGTTCCATTGTATGAATATACCATATTCATCCATCCATCACAGGACATCTGGGTTCCTTCTACCTTTTGGCTATTGTGAATAATGCTGCTATGAGCACGGGTGTTCAAATATCTCTTCAGGACTCCAAGCCCCTTCTTAATACTATCCCAAAACTAATGCCTGCTACTCCTGCTCTTATCCTTACTGGAATACTGCTGTTAGGTGAATTTATGCTTGAAACATCCATGCTTCTGCTGTTCTTGCTTTTTATGGGGTAATGTCCTCATTTGCTTGCAGTCCATATTTAATCTTTTAGACCTTCCCCTTGAGATTGTCTCTGATGTCTCTTTCCACTTTCCTTAGATCTGGACTCTTAACACTTTCATACTTCTCTTGTAAATTATAAGTGTTGTACACTTAATAATAATAGCAGCAAACACGTATATGTTATAAATTATGTGCCTGGCACATTAGATATGTTAACTCATGAAATCTTTACAACTCTCTGAGGCATGTACTATTATTATCCCATTTTACAGATGAAGTAAATGAAGCACAGACATTAACTTGTTCAAAGTCATGTGCTAATAAATGTAAAGTTAAAATCTGAGCCTCATCAGTTGGGCTTCAGAGTTTTTTAAATGTTATCAGAAGTGCACTAGTTATGAGTTGTTAAATTTATCTAAAAATATTAGAAATATGGTAAAAAATTGATTCCTCTATTTTGCTCCATCCTGTCAGAACAGTGGCGGCATGGGTGAGTGAGGTTAAGCGTAATTCTGATAGATGCCTGGAGTTGGAAGATTCCCACTGCCATTTGCAAGCTCTATTGTGTTGGCCAAATCAACCTCTTTGAGTGAAGGATATTTTATCTAAATGAGGACAATATCTGATAGAACTGTTTTGTGGATATTAAGACATTATACAAATGTCAAATATTTTAAGTCTAGGTTAATCTTTCGTTATACACATATTTTTAATTCCAAATAAAATGATTTGTGATTCAGATCAGTTCTAAAACAGGTACATTTTTTTCCTTAACTTTTGCCTTCATTTAATATTCTATGAAGAAAACTACCTTTCAGTTTCTTTGAAATTTTCATGAATGCATCTGTTTCCAGATATCTTTGTTTATACATACATTCCCCATTATCTTTTTTCCCAGCTTTATTGGGGTATAATTGACAAAATTGTATATATTTAAGGTATACAATGTAATGATTTGATATGCATTGTGAAATAATTACCACAATCAAGTTACTTAACAAAGCCATTACTTCACATAGTTACCTTTTGTGTATGTGTGTGTGGTGGGAACACTTAAGATCTACTCTTAACAAATTTCAAGTATACATTGTGGTGTTATCGTCACTTTGACTATTGTCACTTTGACCAACATCTCCCCTACCACCATTCTGTTCTCTGTTTCTGTGCCCCTGTTTTCCAAAACATCAATAGTATTGTCCAAGGTCCCAACCAAAATTCTTAATTAAGAACAGTTATCTGTGTATAGGATGTGCATTTGGCATATAAAAATAACAATTTGAGTGCTTACTGCTCTTCACTTCCCCCTCTCTTGTTTACTTGTGTCCTATAGCCAGGATTCTTGTGTCTTGTGTAGTTTCCTGTACCATATCGAGTATGCACCTTAATCACAGAAATAATCCAAGTTAAACCACTATGCTTAAAAGGCTTGAATGAACTTGCGTGCGGTTGCCTCTTTGCCAAACATTTGTATGATTTGCTTCCTCACTGCATTCCTCGGCTCTACCACCACCACCTCCCCAGAGAGGCCTGTCCTGCCTGCGTATCTAAAGTTGCAGCTCAAGTTACTTTCTGTCCTGTTGCTGTCCTTTATTTTTCTTAACAGGACTTAGTTACTACCTGACATTTTATGACATATCTATCTTTTTATTGGCTATTTTTACTTTCTCCCTTAGAACCGTGGTCCGCAAGCCGCGGGCCAGTGGGCAAGCAAGCAAAGTGTCATGTGTATTTACAGCTGCTCTCCTCCCCATCACTGGCATTACTGCCTGCGCCGGGCTCCCCTCCACCCAGCCCCCGCAACCCCAGTCTGGTGCCAAAAAGGTTGGATATCAGTGCCTTAGAATGTAACCTCCATGAGGGCAGGACAGGGACTGTTGGCTGACATACAATAGGTACTAGTAAGCATTGGTTGAGTGCATAAGTGATCTTCAAAGTAGAAAGTAGAAAGGACTGGGCTTTGGAGTTAGAGCTGTATCCAAAACAAAATTCAACCACTTACTAGCTGTATGATTTGGTACAAGTTCTAGGCTAGTTTTGTTTTGCTTTTTTTAAATTGATAAAACTGAAGTGATAAGTTCATAGGTTTGTATTGACTATTAAATGAAATGTACTGTTTTTAAAAAAAGCTCAACTTAGCCAATAGTAAGTGTACAAAAAATGGTAGCTAATAGCTATTGCTATTAATAATCCTGGCATATTAGCTGTAAACTTTCTTAAGTACCTTATATTTCTGAGTACTTTGCAGACAGTTTGTACAATTTCTATTTTTCTGGGGGATTTGAAATTTTTGCTTAAACTGTTGTTAGTTTACATTGACTACACATTATGTCTATTAAATATCATTAAAATATTTTAAAAATCTAAAGCAAGATTTCCCAACCTCAGCACTATTGCCATTTCGGGTCAGATTATCCTTTGTTGTTGGGGCTGTCTTGTGCTTTGTATACTAGGATGTTTAGCAGCATCCCTGCCCTCCACCCACTGGAAGCCAGTAGCAACCCCTACCCCTGTTGCGACTACTAAAAATGTCTCCAAACAAATACCTGGAGGGGCAAAATGCTCTTGTTTGAGAATCACTTATCTTAAGGGTTCCAATGCCGAGGGATATGGTTTGTAATTGAGATGCCCAAAGACATAAATTTAGAAGGGTATGGTTTTCTTTAACTGATTATATTTCACTTGATTTGAAATATACACATTTCTAGGAAAAAGTTAATAACCTACATGGCCAAAGATTGTTTTGCAAAGTATCATGTTTCATTATAAAAGGATTACCTAGGAATACTAATTTATTATAATCATAGGTTTCTACACCCTAATCTGTAAACAGATTCTATTCCACCTGTGATTTTGTCTCCATTTTTAATTATGTCTTACTTATACTGCCCTTTTTGTATTTAGGTTAATTAAAGAAAATAAGAAGCATCAGGATCTCATCTTAGATATTTGTTCAGAAAAAGACAATTTAAGAGAAGAACTAAAAAAAAGAACAGAAACAGAGAAGCAGCATATGAGCACAATTCAGCAGGTAAAAAGACAAAAATCTTTAAAGACCATACTTCAGTTTATAAAATAAATACATTCCTGAAAAATTGTGTATACATCAAAGTTCTGTAAGAGAAATCATATTTTAAATGCAGAGAATTTCATGGTATTTAAAGCATTCTTCTTTTACAAAGCAGAAATCATAGCCTGACTTATTTTCTTTTATGTAAATTTATATTTTTATGATATGCATGACCGCTCTGCTATATATAATAAACATAGAAGACTGTCCAGAAAGTATCCAGCCATGAAATATGAAAAATGGAGACATTTATTGAAGATAATACAAGAAGCGTACATAGGACAATGACGCTTCAGTCCCCTTCAAAGTAGACACTTTAGGACTTCACACAATTCTCCCAGCTCTCTTCCACTGTTCAAAACACCCTGCAAAATCCTTTGATGGAATCGCCATTAGCTGCCTCTTCCTGTTGTCCTGAATCTCATTGAGGGTCTAAAGTCTCTTCCCTTTCAAAGATGATTTTAGTTTTGGGAAAAGCCAGAAGTCACAAGGCGCCAAATCTGGGCTGTAGGGGGCGCTGAGCACCTGGGTGATTTGATGTTTCGCCAGAAAATTGTGCACAAGACGTGATGCGTGGGCGGGCACGTTGTCATGATAAACCCGCCAATCACCAGTTGCCCATAGCTGCTGCAGCCGTTTTTGTCGCATTGCATCTCTCAAACAATGACGAGTATTGAGGTAGTACTCCTTATTGATTGTTTGACCTGAAGGAATGTACTTGTGATGGACAACACCTTCCCAGAAAATACAGTTAACATGGTCTTGATCTTGCTGCGACTTTGCCACGCCTTCTTTGGGCATGGAGAATCAGACGACTTCCATTAGGACTACTGCGCCTTCCTTCCCAGATCATAGCCGTAGACCCATGATTCATCTCTGGTTATATCCTTGAGGAAATCTGGTTCATCGGTAGTGGTTTGAAACAAGTTATCAGCAAATGTAGCACGATGTGCCTTCCGCTCGTGTCAAAATCTCGGACACAGTAGTTTTCACAATCCCCAGATCAGCTTCTGGTTCTCATACTGTGAGTCACCGATCTTTGTTGATTGCAGCCTGTACAGAGTCAACATTCTCAAGCATTCTGCTTGCTGCAGGCCTTGCGGAATATAGATCACTTTCAACAGGTTCTTGACCATCTTTGAAGCGTTTGTACCACACTTTTATTTGCGCTATGCTCATCACATTGTCCCTGAAAGCCTCCTGAATCATCTGAATAGTTTCTACAGATGAACATTCAAGCTTAACACACAATTTGATGCAGATTCGTCGCTGCACTTATCAGTCATTTCGAATGTGATGGCCACACATGCTCACTCAATAGCATCTAGCGCCCCACTAGCTAGTATAGTGAGGTCGTCATTGTTCACATATGCACATCCCGCTCTCCTTGGCTGCCAGGTTACATCAGTGTTGCACAAACCATTCTCATAGTAACGATGGGGCTGGATACTTTCCAGACAGACCTTGTATTCTCAAAGTAATCCAAAAGGTGATTTGATTTGACAGTCAACTAGACTATTTTTGCCTACAGGGAATAAGCAATAGGTACATAAAAGTTTTCTGTCTGGCATTAGAATATTTTTAGGCTTATAGTTTAGTATGGTTCCATTCTCAGTATTTTTGTAAACTATACTGTGAAGAGTGGCTCTCATACTTTAGATTGTGTCTAACTAACCAGCTTTCCTAGCCTGTCCTTTTCTTCTCTTTTTTTTAATGAACTACTCTGATGCATGGATCAGCAGGTAAATATTGAGACTGATAGCAAAGCTGAGCTGCTTTTTATCTTTCTGAGCCTCTTTTTCTTCTATGGACAGGATTAGAAGCATACCGTTAAAAGTATTTCCTTTTGTCTCATCTTTCACACAAAGTTATGTAACAAAAATAACAGTAAACAATTGGTAACGATATAACAGAAAATTAAACCAAGTTTCACTTGCTTATGCCTTGGTATACTTAGTGCACCTTTACATAATTGGAAGGTGACTGTATTTGTAAAATTGTATGTATTTCATCCTTTTTTAAATGTGTTTTAGGGCTACCACACGTAAACCAAAAGTAGAATGTTAAAGTGTGAGGGAGCCTTAATGATAGGCTGAATCCATATTTTGGTAGTCAGGTCACTCACTGCTAAAGACCAGAAACTTCAGACTGAACAGATAGGATAGAACCAATAAGCTTCCTCTCATGAGCTTTTCAGTAGTTGTGCCTTTTTTTTTTTTAAGAGAAAATTGGATTCACCTTTCTTTTGCTAGCATTTAGAGAACTTCATATTTCTAAATAGAAAAACAGTGTAGCAAGATTTTCTTTCTTAATTTTATCTCTAGATCTGTACTGTCCAATATGGCAGCCACCACATGTAGGTATTTCAAAGGTGGCTAGTCTACACTGAGAGGTGTTGTAATGTAAAATACATACCTAATTTAGATAACTTAGTCCCCCAAAAAAGTAAAATTCATTTTTTCATGTTGATTACATATTGAAATGATAATATTTTGGATGTATTGGGTTTAATAAACTATATTACCTGTTTTCTTTTTGCTTTTTAAAATGTGACTACTAGAAAATTTAAAATTATACACATGGCTTGTATTTCTTTTGGACAGTGTTGCTCTAAAGAATTTTTTCATAAGGAAAATTAGTACACATGTACTATAAGCTAATGTTTAAGATCTTTTCAAACAGCTTTATTGAGATATAATTCACATACCATATAGTTCACTTATTTCATGTGTACAATTCAATGGCTTTTAGTTATGCAACTTTCACCATATTTTGGAATATTTTATCACCCTGAAAAGAAACTCTGCACCCACTAGTAGTCACTTGTCATTTGCCTCCAACACGACTCTTCCCAGTCTGCCCTAGGGAACAACTAATCTATTTTCTGTCTCTATATATTTGCCTATTCTGAAAATTTAATATAAATGGAATCATATAATAAGTAGCCTTTTGTGTGTCTTTCACTTAGCATAATGTTTTCAAGGTTTCATTTAAGTTGTAGCATGTATCAGTACTTTATTCTTCTTAATGTCTAATATTCCACTGCATAGATATACAACATTTTGTTTATCCCTTCATCAGTTGATGAATGTTTGGATTGTTTTCACCATTTGACTGTTATGAATAATGTTTCTGTGAACATTCATGTACAAGTTTTTAGATGGATGTTTGCTTTCATTTCTCTTGTGGTATACCTAGGAGTGAATAGAATGAGTTGGAAAGTATTCCTTTTATTCAAGGGGCAAGAATTTGATATTAATTCTTCTTTAAATGTTTGGTGGAATTTTACCTGTATAGCCATCTGGGCCTGAAGTTTTCTTTTGTGGGCAGTTTTTATTGTTTTAATTATTCACTCTCTGCTTGTCATGGATCTGTTCAGATCTTCTGTTTCTTCTTGACATAGTTTTGGTAGTTTTATGTCTTTCTAGGAATTGTCCATTTCATCTAAGTTCATAATACTCATTCATAATCCTTTCTATTTCCTGTAAGGTCACTAATAATGTCTCTTTCATTTCAATTCTAGTAATTTGAGTCTTTTTTCTTTTTTTCTCAATCATTCTAGCTAAAGATTTATCAATTTTGTTGGTCTTTTTAAAGAACCAATTTTTGGTTTTATTGATTATCTCTGTTTTTCTATTCTCTAGTTCATTAATTTCCACTCTGTTTTTTATTATTTTCTTCCTTTTGTTGGCTTTAGATTTAGTTTGCTGTTTTCCCAGTGTCCTAAGGTGGAAGTTTAGGTTATTGATTTTATATCATTTCTTCTTTTATAGTTATAAATTTCCTTCTAAGCATTGCTTTAGATACATCCCCTAAGTTCTGGTGTAATATGTGTTCATTTTTATTCATTATCTAGTACTTTTTAATTTCTCTTGTGATTTCTTCCATTGGTTATTTAGGAGTATGTTTAATTTTCACAAATTTGTGAATTTCCCAAATTTCTTTCTGTTGTTTAGTTCTAATTTCACTCCATTATGGTTGGAGAACATACTTTGTATGATTTCAGTCTTTTAAATTTATATGTTAGGTTTGTTATAACCTAACATATATTTTATTCTGGAGAATATTCCATGTACACTTAATGAGAATGTATGTACATCCTGTTATTACTGGGTATAGTGTGTTGTATAGATATATTAGACTCAGTTGTTTTCCAGTGTTGTTCAAGTGTCTGATTTCCTTGTTAATCATCTCATTCCATCCATTATTGAAAGTAGGGTATTGAAGTCTCCAGCTATTATTGGCTTATCTGTTTCCCCCTTTGTTTCTATCAGTTTTTGTCTCAGTATTTTGGTGCTATGTTATTAGATGCATATATATTTATAACTGCTACATTTTTCTGGTGCATTGATCCTTTTATCATTATAAAATATTCTTTTTTATCTTTAGTAATTTTTTATGTTAGTCTATTTTGTGTGATGTTAGTATAGCCAGTCCTGCTTCCCATGATTGCTGTTTGCATAATATCATGATATATCTTTTGTCATCCTTTTACTTTCAGTCTGTTTGTATCTTTGAACCAAAAATGCCTCCTATAGACAGCATATAGTTGAATCATTTTTTTTGACAATTAATTTCAGATTTATTTTATCCTGTTTTCTATAAATAAAGGATATTCATGTTTAATCTTTTGAGTATCCCATGGATTTCTGAAATACTGTATATATACATATGACATCTCTGTAAGTCTTTGATATTTTATCTTTCTGGAACATGAAATAGGCACTAATTAAGTTTTGGTGAGCACTAACTTTCAAGTTAAACTCTTTTATTTTTATTTCAAAAAATTAAGGGGATACAAATGTTTTAGGTTACATGGATTGCTTTTGTAATGCTTGAGTCCCAGCTATAGGTGTGCCCATCATCCAAATAGCATTCGTTGTACCCATTAGGTAGATTTTTGCCCCTCCCCTTCCCCCCTGCCCCCGTTGATTTCCAATGACTTTTACTTCCTTTTGTGTATATATGTGCTTATTGGTTAGTTCTGATTTAATAGTGAGTACTTGTGGTGTTTGTTTTTCTATTCTTGAGATACTTAGGAGAATGGTCTCCAGTTCCATCCAGATTGTTACAAAAGGTATTCAACTTTTTTAGGGCCGAGTGGTACGCCATGGTATATACATACACCACATTTTATTAATCCAGTCATGAATTGATGGGCACTTGGGTTGATTCCATGTCTTTTCAGTTGTGAATTGTGCTGCAAAAAACATTCAAGTGCAAGTGTCTTTTTGATGAAAAGTCGTCCTTTTCTTTGGGTAGATGCCCCAATAGTGGGATTCTGGATTGAATGCTAGGTCTACTTTTAGTTCTTTGAGGACTCTCCATACTATTTTCCATAAGGGTTGTACTAATTTGCAGTCCCACCAACAGTGTATAAGCATTCTTTTCTCTCTGCATCCTTGCCAGCATCTATTATTTTTGACTTTTTAATAAAAGCCATTCTGGCTGGGGTAAGGTGATACATCATTGTGGTTTTAATTTGCATTTCCCTGATGATTAGTGATGAATCTTGTTTTTTATTTCAGTGTATCAGTTTCTGCCTTTTGATATTGATTGTTCAGTCCACTTTCATTTAATACTATTACTGACAGACTTGTGTCAGCCATTAAACTTTTTATTTTATATATGTCTCATGTGTTTTGTGTTCCCTGATTTCTCCTTCACTGCTTTCTTTTTTGCCTTAAGTGAATATTTTCTAATATAACACTTAAATTTCTTTCATGATATTTCATTATAGAGTAGTTTCCCCTTATCCAAGGGAGATATGTTCCAAGATTCCCAGTGGATACCTAAAACTACAGATAGTATTGAATCCAACTGCTGTCAGTCAGAACATGTTTTTGTTCATGTCTTTTACCCACAAGTATAATGCCTTTTCCATGTTAACTGACCACTTATCACGCGCTGTGGCCATAGCTTTTGCAGATTGGGATGCAACAGCAGAACTAGCATGGATTGCTTTTTCCTTCATGATTTCACAGTTCGAAAATGCATTCTTACTGTAGATCTTAGCAACCTGAGCACGCAATTTTTTTCTTTATTAAGTTGAGAACTTTTACTTTTTTACTTAAAGGAAGCACTTTATGGCTTCTCTTTGGCATATCCAAATTGCCAGTATCAGTATTCTTGTGCTTTAGGGCCAGCTGTTGTTAAGTAAAATAGGGGTTGCTTGAACACAAGCACTGTGATACCTTGACAGTTGTTCTGGTAACTGAGATGGCTACTATGAGGAACTTAATAAGAAATTAAAGCTTCCAAAGTTAAACTAGTAGCTCAAGACCTTGCAGCTAAAAATACAATTCAGAAATACACAAAGAGGTGGCCCAACAGATGGAACAGATATTTTTCCCATCATTATCATTATTAACTTGATACTTCGATGACTAACTGGCAGGTAGCATATACAGCACAGATATGCTGGACAAAGGGATGATTTACAACTGGGGTGGGATGAAGCAGGACAGCATGAGATTTTACCATGCTACTCAGAATGGTGTGCAATTTAAAAATTGTGAATTTTTAGTTTCTGGAATTTTCCATTTAATATTTTCAAATCGAAACTGACCACAGGTAACAGAAAATGTGGAAAGCAAATTTGCAGAAAAGGAGGGACTACTGTATTTTTTTAGTTATTTCTTAATGGATACTCTAGGATTTACCATATACACCTTAACTTATCAGAATCTCTTCAGATTTATACTAAATTCCAATGTGTTATAGAAACATTGCTAACAGTTTTGATTTCCATGGTTGAATTATATTCATTGTGTTCTTTACATTTATTTACATTCTTTGTATTTATTTGAGGTATTGGTGGTCTGGTATAGTTATAAAAATAATCTGGAAATAATTTTCTTTACAGTTAGAATCAAGAATAGAGGAATTGAACATAGAAGTTAAAGCTTCCAAAGATAAACTAGTAGCTCAAGACCTTGCAGCTAAAAATGCAATTCAGCAATTACACAAAGAGATGGCCCAACGGATGGAACAGGTATTTTTTCATATCATTTGCATTATTAACCTGATACTCTGGTGACTCTTGTTTGTTAGAATAAACTAACCATGTTAGACTATTTTGGATATCAGTGGTGTGTTGGTAATAGGTCTTTTATTTATGTAAAATTAGCCTTTCAAAAAAAATGCTAAAGCAATACATAAACACATGCTAATTATTTAAAAAATTAATATATATGGGATGAAAAATGGAAGTCCTTTTTTACCTCTACTTCCTTTTCTCCTGCCTCCAATCCCTATATATCCCATTCTTTGTTCCATAGCTTATTACTGATATTTTGGTTATGTATCCTACCATATATGCATATGCAAATCACACATGCTTATGTGTACATAGTCATATACTTCCCCCCCAACTTTATTGTACAACTTTTTTATAACCTGCTTTTTTTCCCCTGTTTAATACCTTGGTAATCTTTTTCAGTTGGTATATATGATCTCAGAAGAGGTCATTTTAAGCAATCGTTTTCTATTATTACTTGCCTAAACTGTTTTAGGATGAGGTCTTTGTCATCTTCATTCCTGTACCCACAAAATTTAGCACATTTCCCAACTAACAATTAGTCCTCACAATACATTGAATCAGAAAGGATTAACTCACTGCTCGCACTGCTAAGTGTGTGAATCCCACCTTTACTACCCTGAGGCTACTACTGTAGGTGGCATTCTGGAAGAACTTTAGGAAATAGATTATTCTCAACCTTTATCTCTGTAATTCTTTACAATATGCTGACCTTTTGTATTAGAAATGTTATATTTAAAACTCTTACTATCAAATCTCAATCCTTTTGTACTAATTGAAGGGAAATACAGAGCCTGACCTTAAGAAGTTATTGATTTTAGTGGACCCAAATGTAGCTGATCATTAGAATCACCTAGTGAGCTTTTAAAAAACCAACTCTCTGAAGGTTATTATTAACATATATTTAAAATAAAAACAAAATAGTAGTTAGATGTGCATAACAATTCAAACAGATAAAAAGTCTTCCTCCAAACATTTTACCCCCTTCACAAAGGTAACCACTGATGGCAGTTTGCGGTGTATCCTTCCAAAACTGTGTGTTGCTCCATGCCTTTTTAATTTTTTCTTTTAAAAATGGCAATATACTATACTCATTACTATGTATGTTTCCTCCCTAATGATGAAGAGTATAGAGGACATTAATAATAGTAGCTAATGTATTGAGTTTTAGCTATGTGCCAGACCATGTCCAAAATACTTTGCAAGTATTAACTTGTTTAATCTTCATAACAATCCTAAGAGGTGAGTATTATTGAAGTAAGTTTTGGAGACTGTTCCATTTAATTACTCATAGGTCAGGTCTGCTTCATCCCTTTTTTCCCATAACTTTTCTTCCCAACTTTTTGAGAATTTTCAAGCCTGTAGAAAAGGCGAAAGAATAGTATAATGAACACCTGTTTACCCTTCATCTAGAGGCACCAAACCTGGTAATTTTTATTTCAAAATAGATTCCAGGTATGTGTTTTCCTGTGTTCATGCAGGCACACACATACCCCCCAATTTAGTTTTCGAGGTTAAAGTTTCCCCATTTCATAGACCAGATAGGTAGAATGAATTTGAACCCTTAAACTTACAAAAGGATAGAGCTGCATTATAAATTCTCAAGGACTTTGTAACATTTCCCCCACCCACACTCCCCATGGCCTGGTATTGGTAAATGTCCACAGGGCAATGAAAGTTGTAGCTCTAGTATACCTTTTTGGATTTCTGCTTTGTCTTAGAAGTTTTAGCCTTGGAGATTTCCCATACATTCTTGTGAACTCAACTATATCTTAAAAGATATTTGTTGTTTTTCATCTTAAAGTTTTGTTGTCTTGATTGAAGAGGGTTTATCTGCCATGCTTTGAAAAGCAGAACTGCACACCCTTTAATTTTAGCTGGCTATTGAATCCTGTTGATTATCTTATTAATATTTATCTTCTACCAAGTCAATGGTAAACATCTTTAACTGATCAAACCCGAAGACCTTAACTGGTTCCTCTTTATTTGTGCCGTAAATAGACTGACTTTCTGTAGTAGTTTAAGTAACAGTTATTATGTTATCTTGTTTAATATTCCTAATGACCCCCTATGAGGTAGGTGGCCAGCACCTAGGAATATGAACATTTAACAAGCGCCTCAGGTTATATTTATTTGAAACTGATCCATGCATGACCTTTTGAGTAACAGGGCTTTTACCTGGTGTATTATTCCCTGCTGTAGTAAAGAACCTCATAATATTTCACCTTGTCTATTGTAATTGTCTTTCTTTATTCTGTTTTTTTCCTGCCTCCCTTCTCTCAACTTCAGTGAAGCTTCTGTGCTACCACCAGTTATCTTACTGAAACACATTTGATAAAAGGTTCTGGTTTATAAATTCTTCTTGGCTTTCCATCTTTCTTTCTGTCTTTATATTCCCACTCTAACCAACACACCAAATATAAGCCCTATAGAATGACTTGATTTCTCTTAAATACATCATGCTGTTTCATACTTTTGAATTTTTTCACGTGATATTCACTCTATCTTGAATTCTTTTCCTTGGCTCAGGAGCCAGATCTCACTCTGCCTACATTTCTGAGCATCTGCCTAGTACCTCCTGTTGGCCGAACCCAACTGGAGGTTTGAGGGAAGGGAATTTGTTGATATGGTCCACGGTGGTCATCTTCCTGGGGCATAGGGTGGCATAGAAAAGGATGAGAAAGGGGATCTGGAGGAGTAAATGGAAAATAGCAACTATGTTATCCAAGATAAAGGGAATAGGAGAGGGTACAAGCAAGTACTGGTGATATTGTATCATTTTTCTGTAATTTAGTATTTTTTTCTTTCATTTTAAAATTTCATGGAACAAGTCCTGGGAATGTTGTGCAAAAACCAAAAAATGCATTGGTGCTATTAGAGGAAAATATTTATTTTGATATATTTCTATTTGGAAAAACATTTGTTATTAATGCCAGATGGTGTTTTTTTGAAGGCCAACAAGAAATGTGAAGAGGCACGGCAAGAAAAAGAAGCAATGGTAATGAAGTATGTAAGAGGTGAGAAGGAATCTTTAGACCTTCGAAAGGAAAAAGAGATACTTGAGAGAAAACTTAGAGATGCAAATAAGGAATTTGAGAAAAACACTAATAAAATTAAGCAGCTTTCTCAAGAGAAGGGACGGTTGCACCAGCTGTATGAAGCAAAGGTATAACTTGTGCCATTGGACATTATTTGAAATTTGTTCTCTTTACTTTTCCTTATTTAATCAAACAATCATGTCATAGTTAAACTCAAACATAAAGTTTTTATTTATCTTCTAAAAACATGACTGTTTTAATAATTCTAGTATCGTGTTACTTGTCTGTAAAAATAAAAAAAGGTTTGCTGGGGAAAGATAATGTATTGGCATTTTTTTTTTTTTAGATAACTTTTTCTTGATCTTTTTAAAAACTTTCTTTTAAAATCTATATGTTGGAGAAATTAGTTTGTGCCTCAAAGGAAGATTATATTTTGGTAAAATAGGCACATGCTAGTGTCAAATGTGAATAGTTTTAGAGCCAGAAGTACAACTTGATATAATCTTAATGTAATACTTCCTTATTATAGAGTAGAATTTTTTTTTTTTTTTTTTTTAAGACAGAGTTTTGCTCTGTCACCTGGGCTGGAGTGCAGTGATGTCATAGTAGCACACTGCAACCTCAAACTCCTGGGCCCAAGGGATCCTCCTGCCTCAGCCTCCCGAGTATTTGGGACTATGGGTGCATGCCACCATACCTGGCTAATTTTTCTGTTTTTTTTTTTTTTTTTTTTTTTTAGTAGAGATGGGGTCTCACTTTTGCTCAGGCTGATCTTGAACTCCTGAGCTCAAGCAATCCTCCTGCCTTGGCCTCCTATAGTGCTAGGATTATAGGCATAAGCCACCATGGCTGGCCAGAATTTGTATTTTTCTTAAAGAAGAACATGTCCTTCTCAAATGCTGTCTGAGGATATTTAATTACTGAGCTAGCTGTTGAGAAACCTTGCTGTTAACTAGCAGCCTCTTGACCTGGTCTTATTTCTAGTGCATTATGATTTCTCGGTGATAAATGTTACTTTTTATTCATTAACTTTTCGTTTGAAATATTGTCATTGTGAGGAATTCTGGCAAAACCAATTTAGTTCATATTTGACGTTAATGCTAGCCAGTTAAGAATCATAAAGGTATACTTATGCTGACAACACATCCAATTGGTTAAAATATGAATGTTAATCATCTTCATGTATGTTGATTGAATTTAGGATTTTAGTGCCCTCTTCTCCTTTGAACTTGAAGGCAGTTTTATGAACTGTGGGCCATAGTGTGCCAACTCTTGAATTATAGTGTTATTGCACTGATTACTTTGAGGGGATATAAAAGATAGTTAAATAATTAGTTGATAGTTTAAATGAAAAGATATGACCTAGTGATATTATTTTAGGAAGGAGAAACGACTAGACTCATCAGAGAAATAGAAAAATTAAAGGAAGATATCAACTCTCACATCATTAAAGTAAAGTGGGCACAAAACAAATTAAAAGCTGAAATGGATTCGCACAAGGTGAGTACTATAATGCAGTGGAATAATGATTAGAGTCAGTTTTAAGAGTAAATGTACTAACAGTTGATAAGGCCTGAAGCTTAGTTTAGTGACTTCTGCAGAGTACCTGGGACCTGAATGTTTGGTGATTATGAAAAAGAAATGTTCTTGCATGGTTTACATATAAAATTGGATGAAATGTTAAATTTCATTATTCATAGTTTACAGCACCCAAATTTGCCTTGTTCTTTTTAAGCATTTTTTGGTATGCAAAATTTAAATTAAACATTGTGAGAAATTGGGGAGGAGAATATGTAGGTTATCAAAATTGAAAGTAAACTCTAGATATTTAAGTAAACTCTGATATTTAAAAAATATTTGTGATGCTAAGATTCTTCTCCTCGAGAAATATAAATTCTTATTTAAGTATAATAAAGATTTTAAGAATAAGTTTCCTTGTTTTATATAAATTTAATTCCATTAATATTGTGCCCAGTCTGTATCATTTTATTAAAAAATTAATATAATAAAAGGTAATTATAAAGGCTGATACCTAATGTCATAATTGTAAGCACTAACTGAGCTGATGTTAGAGGTAGTAAAAATCTGAAGATGATAGAATGTGAAGTAAAAGATCAACACTAAAATGTGATGTAAGCAGAAGAGCCAGGTTATAGAAATATCAATTTCCAAGTTTTTAAAAATGGGCTTAATGATATTGTGTAAACCGTAATCACGGAATACGTTATTAAATCATTCTAAATCAGTAGAACTTTTAATCGCCTTTGGGTATTTGTAGATAATGTTATCAGAGAAAACTGTAGGGAGAAAAGTCCATATTGACAGTGGTCGAAGACAGCTTGGAGAATAGTGGGTTCCTTTCAGGTCAGAAGCTGACCGCTGATCAGCACGGGTGTGAGGAAACTACTAAGGTAGAGAAAGAACTGTCAGAACAGAGCAGGGCAGCGATCCCTAGAGCTCAATGGGGCTGAGCCAGTTAGAATTTTCACTTTTCTTTGAGTTCCCAGAAAGAGGAATTAAAATTCCAAATCCATAAAAATAGTAGTGATTTTCAATTGCCTGAGTCGCTTCAAAATCTGAATGTAATACTTGGTCTTATCTAATATCTGTGGCACTTTCCACATCCTTGTCTATAGTACTAAGAGACAGGATCGTGAAACCTGTTAGAATAAATGGGCAATTAGAGATTTTTTTTTTTTTTTTTTTTAAGATAAGAGTCTCTTTCTGGCACCACTGGGTAGAGTGCAATGACATCATCCTAGCTCACAGCAACGTCAAACTCCTGGGCTCAAGCGATCCTCTTGTGTCAGCCTCCTGAGTAGCTGGGACAACAGACGTGCGCCATGACACCCGGCTAATTTTTCTATTTTTGGTAGAGATGGAGTCTTGCTTTTGCTCAGGTTCATCTCTAATTCCTTAGCTCAAGCAATCCTCCTGCCTTGGCCTCCCAGAGTGCTAGGATTACAGGTGTGAGCCACTGTGCCCAGCCAGATGAGAGATTCTTGTGGCAGCTTTTAGGTCAGACGAAACAAGATACTCCATAAGTAGGATAGAAAAGTGATTTAAAGCTAACTTCTATAAGGTTACATGGTGTGGATTGCTGGAAAATGAAAATAACAAATGTATTGACCAGGTTTGTGGAAATTAGACATGTACCAGTTTCTTTTTAAGTAAAGACATTTATTAACCAGCAAGCATTTAGCTCTGTACACAGCAGTGTATTAAATAATATGGATGATATAAAAGCCGTAGATGACACAGTCATTGCTTTCAAAGAGTGAGATGGGTTCCTGGTTACCTATTTTATGTATTTACCTAGTGGATATTAGCAGGAGCCTCTGGATGAAAGGGTACAAGATTTAATTATTGTCTGGGCAGTGCAGGCTACCTCTAGAGATTCGGGCAAGGGACTTGACACTTTCTGTAAATCTTCTCCAGGTACTCTTTCAGATTTCTGGTCTCTGCCCATAAAGTCTTAGATACTAATACTGGAGTCCTGTAGGTTACGGGATCCATCGTGATCATTAGCTTCTGGTCAGGCCTCCAGGGCATATTATAGAATTAAGTCTAGACTAGGTAGAGTGGACATCCAGATCATCAGGTCAGACAGTAGAAATGTATTTGTTCCCTTTTCTAAACTCCTTTGGGGGTTTGACTGAAATGTGTTTTTAACACCTAACCTCTAAAAACAAAAGAATCTCTTGAGCGTAGTGAATAAAGAAGAATCTCACCCCACGACCTCATCTACTGGTTTATCTGACTGGTTGCTACCTACTCACTACCTGGTATCAGGATAATATCATCTCACTGGAATATATATATATGGCTGGCAACAGATGTGGCAGCGGTTCTTTGGCAGCCATGTTTGGCCATGTGGGTGTATGCCAAATATTTCTGCTTCAGAGAAAGCTAGAGAGTGGAGTACTGAATATCAAGGTAGCATTTAGACCAGCAGGATGCAGTAGACTGTAATATATTGCAATCATGTGTGACTAGGGCTTGATATTTTATGGTATGTTCCCTCTGCTAGATTATCTGAAACAAGACTCTGCTGCTTAATATGCTCTTCTCCCAGAGTTATCATGTTGTCAATGATAGTCTCATTCTTAAATGGTTTGTTTACTCAGAAGGCCCACTAATTAGAAGCCAGGGCTCACTTCTAATTAGCTTTGCCCAATTTTTTTCTCACTTAGTAAAGCTTTATTCCATGTTCTAGTCTATAACCATATTCGATTGACTATATTCTATTGTATTATAATAACAAGGTCCAGATTTATACTCCCAAAATTAAAAAAAAAAAAAAAGACAAAATATATGAAACGAAGGTTTTCAGACTGAGGCAACAAGCAGCGTTGGACAATGATCCCTTAGTGAAGGGAAACAAACGAGGTATGCCTGGAGAGTTCCAGGCCACTGCACAAGGAGAGGAACCTAAACAGAGCTCAGCAGTCTCCCTGAACTGAGACGGAGTTCAAGGTATGGGAAACAAGGCTGAGTTCCAGAGAAGAGGAAGATACGGCCATCTGCAATGGGTTCCCTTCAAGTCTTCAGCTGACTACTCATCACCTGTCACCTCAGTGAGACTTCCCGGGCTACTCTACCTAAGCTTTCAACACCTCCTTGCAAACTTTCTCACGTCCTTGCTTCACTTTTTATTCCTTAGCACTTGTCACTAACATATATTTTATTTATGTGTTGTTTGTGCTCTATCTCCTTCACTAGAATATCAGCTTCATGAGGGTAGAGATTTTGTCTGTTTTCTACACAGACAAAACTGTACACAACTATATCCCTAGATCTAGCATAGAACAATGGTATGAAGTAGGTGTTCAGTGAATACTGAATAAATGAATGAATGAATGCAGTTAATACCTTAACCTAAACTCATTGATTATGGTTCTCACTTTTCCTTTATTCAAACATTCATTTATTTAGTAAATATTTATCTCTCAATTGCTATTTTCTGAGTGAATGAAGTAAGTACTTACTATGTGGCAGGTTCTGTTTTAGTTATTGATGATACAGTAGCAGAAAAAAAATAGATAAACTTCTCCTCCCCCTCCCTCCCTCTCTCTCTCTCCTCCAAGTCTAGTATTTTAAAAAGTGAGTATTTGAAAAAGTATCCAAATAATTGCTTATATTTTTACAGTGATACTAAGTTTTAATACAAGTCAAATTATTATTAAAGACTAGCAACTGAAAGTATATAACTAAGTACTTAATCGTATGGTAGATTTTTCCAAAAAAACAAAATGACATATAAGAAGCAGTGTTTGAAGCATCGATGCAACTTAGATGGTTCAAGAGATGGCGAGAAAGGCATTCCAAGTGGAGGAATAGCAGGAACAAAGAACAAAGCAAGATGAATATTTGGTATTTGGGGAGACCAACCTTACTAGAGGCTTATGCTAAGTATTCCTTCATTCAACAAATACTAGTTGAACAATTAATGTGTGACAAGTACCGAATTGCCGTCTGGAAGCTGCATACTGAATTGGGGAAACATATCACGGTACAGTGTATCGATGGTTAGAATTCAGGGTGTCCCTGTGTTGTATCTGTGAAGAAGCAGAGTAGCAGCATCTACCCCTTTCAGAAGGGAAGCTACTGAGAGGAGATTATAGACATACCTAAACTCTCATTCTAAATACACATGATAGCCAAAACCATGTCACCGGATTGGTTCTCTGAAAGAGAATTATGGAGAGAAAGCTGCAGGTCAAGGGCTGTATCTTGGAAAATCACCACGGGAAGTAGGAAGCCAATCAGGGACCAATGGAGAAGGAAGAAAGAGGAGAAGCATACTCTCTTGTAATGGAAACAGAGGAAGGATATTCAAAGAGCCAGGAGTGGTCAGAACTGGAACAAGTAAGTAAAGAATAAGAACAAGGAAAAGTAATTGGATTTGATGAGAGTAATCCCCAAAAACCTTCAGAATTGCCATTTTAGGAGAGTGGTTAGCAACAGAAACCATATTGAAGCATCAATCTATAAAACAGCAATTTTGAATATATACCACAATCACAAACAAAAGTATTGTCTTTTATGTGTGTGTGCAAAGAACTTTTTAACACTTTGCTCTTGTCTTAACAGGTTGGTAACTTCTGGTAATTTGCTGAAAATCTGTCAAATTTAACTTTATTTAATGGCTATCAGTTAACTCTGCAGATCATTTCAATTTGCTGTTGGAAAAAAAATACTGCTAGAATAGTATCTGGCCCCTCAGTGGCAGTGCTAGGACAAGAACTTTGTCTGTTCCCTGAGTACTTTTTACCATTCATCATTGTGGCCAACTTTGTCTCTGTTTTTTGTCAATGCAGGAAACCAAAGATAAACTGAAAGAAACAACAACAAAGTTAACACAAGCAAAGGAAGAAGCAGATCAGATACGAAAAAACTGTCAGGATATGATAAAAACATACCAGGTATGCTTAACTTTTAAAATAGATTTGGCCGGGCGCGGTGGCTCACGCCTGTAATCCTAGCTCTCTGGGAGGCCGAGG